>JAXRKP010001412.1:117500-122500 GCA_037039925.1 Doris montereyensis
TATTCAACCACCTGACACAAATTAATTAAAACACGTTATAGCAGACATTAATCTTTCTGGTGCAGATTGATAAACTATTCAGCACATATTATCAACTACCTGGCTCAGATTTAAAAACGTTTCTGACACGGTTTCCACTGATCTGCTAAACCATATTTATAAACTACCACTGATCGCACAGAGGTGAACTATATGAACTATTAGTATTATAGATAAACTCTTTTGCACAGATATAACAAAACCACAGATGTATACATATATATATATATATTTGCTGGCACAGATAATACACGTTTGGTTACGAGAATAATGATACATAATTTCTATTCAAGGGGTCCCTAGGGGACCACAGCTTTCACACGCTTTCGATGATGAAAGCACAACTCTTTTTCTTCAAAGTGTGTAGAATCCATTTTTGTCTGTATTTAGCCACATATAATGCTTATCAACTTTCCATCATTAGTCATATAGGTGGTTGAAGTGTTGCTGGTAGGTCCTTTTTCTTTTTCTTCACTCTTTTACTTGTCGTATGTCTTTCTGCTAACTCCCCCCCCCCCCCCAACATATCCTGGAGATCAATGCATGTGATGGACAGGTTAAATCGCAATAATTTGATTATTAATCCACAAGCTCAAGAACAGGCAAGGGGAACAAAACAACATCGTGTCCATAATCAATACCACCACTGTCAAACCAGCTTTTGCCGGTCACCTGGGTCAAGGTCACAGCTACTGATAATCCTTGCAGCGACTTTATTGATACCACAATTTTCTGCAATGCTAATCATGATGGTATCAGCAGCTCTTTTATTTTTACAAACCAGTTTGTATAACATACAACTCTCCTTCCTATTGGTTCTTTAACCATTCACTGGTTCTTAGTAGATCTATATCTATATCTAAGATCTCGTGCGCACATGCTTGCCACTATGTTACTTCATGTTTCATACAATAAGAGATTCGAAATGTTCATGAATGATGATAGAAAACACTGACACAAAGTTAACAAGGTATGAAAAACCGAGCCAACGCGTTAATACTGTTGGTAGATCTAGTTAAGTAAGATGCACAGAAACGCGAGGATGCAGTGACGAAACCGTCGACTGATGAGGGCCTTCATACTCACACTCAATCAAGATTCTTTTCGGCCTATAGCTGGTCAATTGTTCACACCTGAGTTGAGTAATAAAAAGCAGAATGAAGTACCTTTCCGATGAGCTCGATTTGATTTCATTTGACTTGATTTTTCCACACTCCAACGAAGGTGATCTCGGTGATTTTTGGTAAAATGTTTCATTGCTCCGGACTGCTCAGGGTCGAACTCGTTTAATCTAGAGGCAAGGTGTCATCTCAAGCAAGGTAGTGGGTTAGATCCCCGCCAACGGTTGAACATTTTTTTCAAGTCTTTTCGAGCAAAATCTACCCCCCCCCCCCCCCGATCCGGGTTGGTGGATCGATATCGGAGACGCGGTTTGATAAAGAAGGTCCCGTGTGCAGATCACAACACTCTGTACACGTTATATATCCTATGGCAGTTAGTGTTAACAGGGCAGTCCGGGCAAAATTAGAAAATCCTACCAAAAACCCCGAGATCACCTTAGTTGTGGATATGGGTAAATCAAATCAAATCAAATCAAATCAAGCCAAAGGATCTTTTACGTGCACAAAGCTTGTTATCTGCACACAGGATTTCCATTTTGTTTTCGTCTGTCAGCGATGAGACCAGGTGTAGATCTACCAACCTGGACCAGAGAGTTGAAGCGGGGGGGTGGAGGTGGGGGGGTTGGTTGGGGGTTACATGCACAATTCGAGAAATGTGTTTATCTTCAGACCCACACACGACCTTCAGTTGAGAAGGCAGACACCTTATTTCCTGATCACCGTGTTCCCCGTGCAGGAGGTACAGAAAAAGACTGCAATAGTAGATTTTCCATGCCCTGAATCAATTGGGTATTATGGTATTTAGATTAGAACCAACAAAAATCGATTCCTTTTTCAGTGAAAATGTGATATAACGCATAATATCGATGTTTTAATCGATGTCCGGTATTACGAATTGCAAGGTAAAATCAGAATAAAAACCTCACCAGAAACAACCCCAAAACAAAACAAAAACCAACCCCCTCCTCAAAACACTCCTCCCCGCCCCCACACAAAACAACAACCCAAACCGTACAAGCTCATCTTGCGCTTAAATAACCATTATGGCAAAGGGAGCCAAATCTCTTTGTGTCTGTCAGTATATTTGTCTATCTGTCTGTCGGCCTGTCTGTCTGTCTGTCTGTCCGTCTGTCTGTCTGTCCCTATCTCTCTCACTCTGTGCTCCCATTCTCTCCCCTCCCCCTTCTCCCCCCTCTCTCTCTCTCTTTCTCTCTCTCTCTCTCTCTCTCAGTCTCTTTCTCTCTCTTTCTCTCTCTCTCTCTCTCTCTCTCTCTCTCTCTCTCTCTCTCTATCACACACACACACACACATAGTCTCTCTCTCTCTCTCTCTCTCTCTCTCTCTCTCTCTCTCTCTCTCTCTCTCTCTCTCTTTCTCTCTCTTGGTCTCTTTCTCTCTCTCACTAAAGACATACACACACACACGCACACACACACACACACACACTCCTCTCTCTCTCGAGTGTTATATTCCCTCTTTAATATTACCAGTCTCTCGGTTAATGCTCTGCGTAAAGTCCATTCAACTCTGTCTCTGTCTGTCTCTTCTGATGTCTGTCTGTCTCTAGGTTTTTAAAGTTTTCCACAGGTTGAGAGAAATGGCTGGAATGTTCTAATAAGTTATCTATCTATGTTTCTATTCTATCTAATCTATCTGTAACAAGTTTATGTAGATGACCTAATTTTTAGAGTTTGTTACTATATAAGTGTCCTTCTCTGGCCAGTTAATAATAATAATAATAGTTAATAATGTAATAATAATCTGATACAATAATCGCTAATAATAATAATAATAATAATAATAATAATAATAATAATAATAACAAAATATCCCATAATAATAATGCATTAATAACACATAATAATAATAATAATAATAATAATAATAATCTTAATACTATTAATAATAATAATTTAATCTATCTAATAATAATAATAATAATAATAATAATAATAATAATAATAATAATCTAATCCCTAATAATAATAATAATTGTTTGATGTAATAATAATAATAATAATAATAATAATAATCTATTAATAATAATAATAATTTAATAATAAAATAATTTAATAATAATAATAATAATAAACACACAATAATAATAACGGTAATAATAAAATGTCATTTACATAATAAAACATTTAATAATAATAATAATAATAACAATAACAATAATAATAATAATAATAATAATAATAATTTTAATAAGCCGAATTTTAATAATAATAATAATAATGCCACATCAATAATAATAATAATAATAATAATAATATTAATAATAATAATGATAATAATAATCTTTCCGTAGCTAAATCATGTACTTGGCAATCTTTAATAATAATAATAATACTCATAATACCTTTTCATAATAATAATGTCTGTAATAATAATAATAATAATGTTTTATAATAATAATAATAATTGTAATATTACCTTCGTAATAATGATAATAATAATAATAATTACAATGTGCTAATTTAATAATTAATAATGTCTTTCATAATAATAATAATTCATAACAATAATGATAATAATGATAATAATGGTAATAATAATATAATATCTTAATAATAATCTTTCCAATTAATAATTCTTTCATAATCGTTTTAAATTTTTATAATCAAAATGACTGTTTCCTAATTGCATTCAATAACAACAACAACAATAATAATAATAATGGAAGCTCATTTAATTAATTCATAATAATTTCGTCATTGATAATAATATTCTAATAATTATAATAATATTCTGAACTTAAATTCGAGTTTATGTAAACAGAAATTTAAACTTTTTTATCTCTGATTTCGTTATGATTTAAGTCTGGATGACCAAAGATTGAATTACCACCTCATTGGTAACCAGAAAGGTCTGTTGCACAAATAATCTTGATTTGATGTATGGTAAACCATTTAATTATTCTATCCCCCACCATTTACGATGTCATGTGTTCTACATGTAGTTTTTTTATTCATTTTTTTCTCCACAACTGAGATGATCTCAATTTTTCTAGGATCTCTCTAAACTCACTGTCCTGCAAAACTCTCTCTCTCTCTCTTTCTCTCTAAGATCGCTGTGATCTCTCTCTGGCTGAAAAAATCTTTCTTTGTCAATGGGCCTGAGTACTCATCCACCTATCCTGGTCAAGTGAGGGGGTCTTTCTCTCTCTGTCTGGAAAACCCTCGATCGTGTTCAATCCAACTGCCTGGAACCCTCAATCTTTTGGTTGAAGGCCGTTTGGCTCACTGTTCTACAGAAACTGCTCTCACACAGCAGTAAATTTGCATTTGACCCATTTGATTTGATTTGTTTACCACACATCCACAACTGCTGGTAACCTCGAGGTTTTGAACTGTTTTTTAATTTAATCTTTGCCCTGTAAAGGATCAAGGGATCTTTAACGTGCACAGAGTTTGGGACTTCTTTTCACTTTGACCACCTTGTTATTGTTCGTCTTCGATCATACTGTATTGTCGACTCACCTGACCTGAATGTTCCATTGGAAGTAACTAGAAATTTCTCTCGAAAACAAACCTGAAATGTAAAATTTTCACTTTTTAGCAGGGGCTCGAACCAACTCCTCACTTCCCTTAGGATGATTACCTCGTTTAACAACTTGCCCTGGACCATCTTCTCCCTGCCCCAACCCTGTTTCAGTCCTTAATCTTAATCCTACGACGGTGACGTTGGCCTGTTGGGATATAGATCTGATTCTATTCTACATCGGTTAATGTAAGCCTGCAGCGTGTTCGTTTTCTATGGTTTTCTACTGACTATTATCGATGCTAATTTTTCGTTCTCAAAGTTCGACGACAGCGTACCAAGAACTAAAGATAAACG
>JAXRKP010001413.1:10000-12500 GCA_037039925.1 Doris montereyensis
ATAATATGACACTCTTGATA
This sequence comes from Doris montereyensis, assembly GCA_037039925.1. Taxonomy (NCBI): domain Eukaryota; kingdom Metazoa; phylum Mollusca; class Gastropoda; order Nudibranchia; family Dorididae; genus Doris; species Doris montereyensis. The sequence continues at coordinate 10,021 of JAXRKP010001413.1, forward strand.
ACATGACACTCTTTTAATAACATGACACTCTTGATAACATGACACTCTTGATAACATGACACTATTCATAATATGACACTCTTTGATAACTCTTGATAACATGACACTCTTGATAATATGACACTCTTGATAACATGACACTATTCATAATATGACACTCTTTCATAACATGACACTCTTTTTGACATAACATGACACTCTTGATAACATTATTCATAATATGACACTCTTGATAACATGACACTATTCATAACATGACACTCTTGATAACATGACACTATTCATAATATGACACTCTTGATAACATGACACTATTCATAATATGACACTCTTGATAACATGACACTCTTGATTGACACTCTTGATAACATGACACTCTTGATAATATGATAATATGACACTCTTTGACATGACACTCTTGATAATATGACACTCTTGATAACATGACACTATTCATAATATGACACTCTTGATAATATGACACTATTCATAATATGACACTCTTGATAATACTCTTGATAATATGACACTCTTAATATGACACTCTTGATAATATGACACTCTTGATAATATGACACTATTCATAATATGACACTCTTGATAATATGACACTATTGATAATATGACACTCTTGATAATATGACACTATTCATAATATGACACTCTTGATAACATGACACTCTTCATAATATGACACTATTCATAATATGACACTCTTGATAATATGACACTCTTGATAATATGACACTATTCATAATATGACACTCTTGATAATATGACACTATTCATAATATGACACTATTCATAATATGACACTATTCATAATATGACACTCTTGATAATATGACACTCTTGATAATATGACACACATAATATGACACTCTTGATAATATGACACTCTTGATAACATGACACTATTCATAATATGACACTCTTGATAACATGACACTATTCATAATATGACACTCTTGATAATATGACACTCTTGATAACATGACACTATTCATAACATGACACTCTTGATAATATGACACTCTTGATAACACTCTTGACACTATGACACTATTCATAATATGACACTCTTGATAACATGACACTCTTGATAATATGACACTCTTGATAATATGACACTAGTATTCATAATATGACACTCTTGATAACATGACACTCTTGATAATATGACACTCTTGATAACATGACACTCTTGATAACATGACACTATTCATAATATGACACTCTTGATAACATGACACTCTTGGATAATATGACACTCTTGATAACATGACACTCTTGATAATATGACACTCTTGATAACATGACACTCTTGATAAACTTGGCCTCTTGATAACATGGCCTCTTGATAACATGACACTCTTGATAACATGACACTATTCATAATATGACACTCTTGGATAACATGACACTATTCATAATATGACACTCTTGATAACATGACACTATTCATAACATGACACTATTGATAACATGACACTATTCATAACATGACACTATTGATAACATGACACTATTGATAACATGACACTTGGAGTAACAAATGACACATTGGTTGTCTTCAAACGTAAAGATATGACAACTTTTAACATGACAACATTCATGCGGTATGACAAGGCTTGATAACATTGAATTGTTTAGGTCATTTAAACTATTGCAGCGTATACAAACTTGACACTATTGATAACATGACACTAAGCGTAACATGAGAAAAGACGAGTGTGGTATACAAACTTGCCACATTGGTTGTCTTATTGAACCTGAAGACAAAGGCGGTCACGGTATACAAACTTTGACATATTGGTTGTCTTACGTAACGTAAAGACTAGTACGGTATACAAACTTGACATTGGATTTGTCTTACAAGCGTAAAAAGGCGAGTGCGGTATACAAACTTGACATATTGGTTGTCTTACAAACGTAAAGACAAAGATGCGGTATGCAAACTTGACATATTGGTTGTCTTACAAACGTAAAGACAAGACTGATACGGTATACAAACTTGACATATTGGTTGTCTTACAAACGTAAAGACAAGACGAGTGCGGTATACAAACTTGACATATTGGTTGTCTTACAAACGTAAAGACAAGACTATACGGTATACAAACTTGACATATTGGTTGTCTTACAAACGTAAAGACAAGACGAATATACAAACTTGACATATTGGTTGTCTTACAAACGAAATATAAGACATACGGTATACAAACTTGCCATATTGGATCTTACAAACGTAAAGACAAGACGGAGTGCGGTATACAAACTTATACATACCTTCAAACGTTGACAAACTTGACACATTGGTTGTTCTTACAACGTAAAGACAAGATGATGCGGTATACAAACTTGACACATTGGTTGTCTTACAAACGTAGATAAGACGAGTACGGTATACAAACTTGCCATATTGGTTGTCTTACAAACGTAAAAAGACAAGACTAGATACGGTATACAAACTTGACATA
>JAXRKP010001413.1:17500-22500 GCA_037039925.1 Doris montereyensis
ATAAGGAAAGTGCTAACTGCAAATGTTGTGTAAATCAGGGGTTATTAACTTTTGCCGTTTGCCTTGAATAAAGAAAGTGCTAACTGCAAATGTTGTGTAAATCAGAGTTATTAACTTTTTGCCGTTTGCCTTGAATAAGGAAAGTGCTAACTGCAAATGTTGTGTAAATCAGGGGTTATTAACTTTTGCCGTTTGCCTTGAATAAAGAAAGTGCTAACTGCAAATGTTGTGTAAATCAGGGGTTATGAACTTTTGCCGTTTGCCTTGAATAAAGAAAGTGCTAACTGCAAATGTTGTGTAAATCAGGGTTATTAACTTTTGCTGTTTGCCTTGAATAAGGAAAGTGCTAACTGCAAATGTTGTGTAAATCAAAGGGTTATTAATTTTTTTCCGTTTGCCTTGAATAAGGAAAGTGCTGACTGCAAATGTTGTGTAAATCAGGGATTACTAACTTTTGCCGTTTGCCTTAAATAAGGAAGGTGCTAACTGCAAATGTTGTGTAAATTAGGGGTTATTCATTTTTGGTGACCACACCCCCCCCCCCACCCCCACTCCCACCAATTCTTCAATTCTGCTTCTTCTTCTTTGCCTCTCTTGTCCATGTGGAGCACATAACAGGCCATCAACAAAGAACAGCCAGGCATCCCTATTCTGTGACGTCTGCGTCTGCACCTTTTCCATGCCCCCCCCAAATGAATCCATCCTCCTTCCACTTATTGACTGTCGAAATGAATCAATTTGATAAATTGGTGTTATCAGTAGTCTATGCACGTTAAAGATCCATTGACTGTTTACAGGGCAGTCCGGGCAAAATTTTAAAAAAGATCTTACTTAAAACTCCGAGATCACCTTAGATGTGGATATGGGTAAATCAATTCAAATCAAATTTAAAAAAACATTACTCTACGCTCAACTCTTAGCGTAAGAATTATTTTACTTTACTTTACTTTACTTTACTTTACTTTACTTTACTTTACCTTTACTTTACTTTACCTTACTTTACCTTACCTTACTTTACTTTACTTTACCTTACCATACTTTACTTTATCTTACCTTACTTTACTTTACTTTATCTTACTTTACTTTACTTTACCTTACCTTACTTTACTTTTACCTTTTTTACTTTACTTTACCTTATCTTTACCTTACTTTACTTTACTTTATCTTATTTTACTTTACCTTACTTTATCTTACCTTACTTACTTTACTTTATCTTACCTTACTTTACTTTACCTTTATCTTACCATTACTTTACCTTACCTTACTTTACTTTACTTTACTTTATCTTTACCTTACTTTACTTTACTTTACCTTATCTTACCTTACTTTACTTTACTTTACCTTTTATCTTACCTTACTTTACTTGACCTTACCTTACTTTACTTTATCTTACCTTTCTTTTACTTTACTTTATCTTACCTTACTTTACTTTACCTTACGTTACTTACTTTACCTTACCTTACTTTACTTTACTTTACCTTACCTTACTTTACTTTACCCTTTACCTTACTTTACCTTACTTTACTTTAATTTACTTAATTTACCTTACTTTACTTTATTTTACTTTACTTTACTTTACCTTACTTTACTTTACCTTACTTTACCTTTACTTACCTTACCTTACTTTACTTTTTACCTTACTTTACTTTTACCTTACTTTACCTTACCTTACTTTATTTTACCTTTACCCTTTACTTTTACTTTACTTTACTTTACCTTACTTTACTTTACTTTACCTTATTTTACTTTACTTTACCTTTACTTTACTTTACCTTACTTTACCTTACTTTACCTTACTTTACTTTACCTTTACCTTACTTTACTTTACCTTACTTTACTTTACTTTACCTTACTTTACCTTTTTACTTTACTTTACTTTTACCTTACTTTACCTTACTTTTTACTTTACCTTACTTTACCTTACTTTACCTTACTTTACCTTACCTTTACCTTACTTTACTTTACTTTACCTTACCTTACCTTACTTTACTTACTTTACCTTACTTTACTTACCTTACCTTACCTTACCTTACTTTACTTTTTTACCTTACTTACCTTACTTTACCTTACCTTTATTTTACTTACCTTTACCTTTTTACTTTACTTTACTTTACCTTACTTTACCTTTTACCTTACTTTACCTTGTACCTTATTTTACATTACCTTACCTTACTTTACCTTACTTTTACTTTACTTACCTTACCTTACCTTACTTTACTTTACCTTACTTTACCTTTACCTTACCTTACTTTACTTTTTACTTTACTTTACTTTACCTTACCTTATTTTATTTACCTTACTTTACTTTTTACCTTTTACCTTACCTTACTTTACCTTACTTTACTTTACTTTACCTTACTTTACTTACTTTACCTTACTTTACTTTACCTTTACTTTACTTTACCTTTTACCTTACTTTACCTTATTTTACTTTACTTTACTTTTACTTTACCTTACTTTACTTTACTTTTACTTTACTTTACCTTACTTTACCTTACTTTACTTTACTTACCTTACTTTACTTTACTTTACTTTACCTTACTTTACTTTACTTTACTTTTACTTTACTTTACTTTACTTTACTTACTTTACTTTACTTTATTTACTTTATTTTTACATTACTTTTCTTTTTACTTTACTTTACTTTACTTTACTTTACTTTACTTTACTTTACTTTACTTTACTTTACCTTACTTTACTTTACTTTACTTTACTTTACTTTATTTACCTTTTATTTTACTTTACTTTACTTTACTTTACTTTACTTTACTTTACTTACTTTACTTTTACTTTACTTTACTTTATCTTTACTTTACTTTACTTTACTTTTACCTTTGCTTACTTTATTTTTACTTTACTTACCTTTACTTATTTTACTTTACTTTACTTTACTTTACTTTACTTTACTTTACTTTACTTTACTTTATTTTACTTTACTTTATTTACTTTACTTTATCTTTACTTTACTTTTACTTTACTTTACTTTACTTTACTTTACTTTACTTTACTTTACTTTACCTTACCTTACTTTACTTTACTTTACTTTACCTTACTTTACTTTACCTCACTTTATTTTACTTTACTCTGCTTTATTTTACTTCACTTTACTTTACTTTACTTTTACTTTACTTTACTTTTTTACTTTACTTAATTTACTTTACTTTACCTTACCTTACCTTACCTTACCTTACCTTTACCTTGCTTTACTTTACTTTACTTTAATTTACTTTACAGATATAGATTTAGATCACACAGATACAGATATAGATACAGATTACATAGATTCGGATATAGATACAGATTACACAGATACAGATATAGGTTTAGATTATACAGATATAGATGCAGATTACACATATACATATATATATATATATATATATACAGATTACACAGACACAGATGTAGATTTAGATTACACAGATACAGATATTGATACAGATTACACAGATACAGATATAAATTTAGATTAGGCATATACAGATATAGATATAGATTACACAGATACAGATATAGATACAGATTAAATAGATACAGATATAAATTCAGATTACAGCGATACAGATATAGATTTAGATTACACAGATACAGATATAGATACAGAGATTACACATATACAGATATAGAAATAGATTACGCAGATACAGATACAGATTTAGATTCAACAGATACAGATATAGATACAGATTACACAGATACAGATATAGATACAGATTACACAGATACATATTTAGATTATACATATACAGATATAGATACAGATTACACAGATACAGTTATATATTTAGATTATATAGATACAGATATAGATACAGATTATACAGATAGATATATATATACAGATTACACAGATGCAGATATAGATACAGATTATACAGATATAGATTTAGATTATACAGATATAGAAACAGATTATACAGGTATAGATTTAAATTATACAGATATAGATACAGATTATACAGATATAGATTTAGATTACACAGATACAGATATAGATACAGATGACAAAGATGCAGATATAGATACAGATTATACAGATATAGATTTAGATTACCCTGATACAGATATAGATACCGATTGCACAGATACAGATGTAGATTTAGATATTACACAGATACACAGATACAGATATAGATACAGGTTACACAGATACAGATATAGATACAAAGTACACAGATACAGATATATATATATATATATATATACAGATTACACAGATACAGAAGGCATTACAGACGTCATTAGCCTATATTATCTCCTCTTCCATTTCATGGCGGCATAGAAACCTTGATAAGCTAATATTATTGTGGCTCTGTGGGCTGTGTTGAGTGCCTTGAAGGAACTACTTTTCTTCAGTTTTTTTTTTTTTCGTCTTCCTCTCTTCTTCCCTGTGTGTTTCTAGCATCTATTCTACATCTGATGTGAACATGTTAGATAGGTTGTCAATCTTATTGCTTTCGTAAAACCATGTCTCTAGACTGGACGCACTGTGCGAAGAAAGGGGGCGGGGACTCGGAAGTCCAGAGGCAAGGTGTCGGCCTCTCAACCAAAGGTAGCAGGTTTGAATCCCGCCAATGGTTTGAAAAAAATTATCGATATTTTCTAATGAGCAAAAATTGACCCCGCTCCCCCCCCCCCCCCCCTGGTCCAGGTAGGTGGATTGACAACTACTCCCATCGGAGATGGAGGATAAAAAGGAGGTATGTGTGCAGATCACAACCTCTGTGCACGTAAAAGATCCATTGACTTTTTCGAGGGCAGTTCGGGAAAAATTAAGAAATCCTTTCTAAAACTCCGAGATCACTTCAGTTGTGAATCTGGGTAAATCAAAACAAAACGTGAAGAAACAAGAAAAAAGGTTTTGAAACAAAACAATAGTATTCTTTAATACATGTAAGTTGTTCTGTGATAAAAAATATAAGAGAAATGTGATGCTTGGTAGAGAGGATGATACGATTCTTATTCTTGTGATAAAAAAAATTATAAGAGAAATGTGATGC
>JAXRKP010001413.1:27500-35000 GCA_037039925.1 Doris montereyensis
CAGCACTTTTCTATAAGAGTACCGTGATGTCTGTCTTCAACAGTCAAGAACACTTCTTTTAGAGCAAGCCTCAACAGAAATAGATTTTTTTTTAAAAATAAATAGATTAAATATTTCTCCTTCAGTTTTGCATACCTTACAAACTAAAGTGGCCTCTTGGCCGAGTACTGTTAGGCTAGCCCTTCTGGAGATCTTCTGTTCCTAGGTTCTTCGAGTCTGAATCACTTGCCAAACCAGGTCGGACTTTGCGTTTCCTGGGAAAGACTCGTAACACTGTGGGGGCATTTCCCCACTCTACCCAGGTGCAATCTTCAAGCACTAACTAGCTTGGGAGTAAATACCAAGGCGTCAGACTAGCGTCAATGTGGGGCCAGGAGGTGATTATTGTCACCTATTCCACTTCACACTATAGAAACCTGTGGGGGGATAAGCTACTTCCTCTAATAGGCCTTAAGGGCCTTGAAGGAACTTTCATAAACTAAAGCTTTATCGTTAAAACTGTGGGGTTAAATAAAAAAGAAGAAAATTTTGCCCAAAGCAGCGGGCTTAGTTATAGGCACAAGTCAAACTGTGGAGACTGCTACCACCTGTGGTAGACATTTTAAAACCAACGAACCATTCAGTCAATCAAAGGGGTCAACCAGTTAATCCATAAAATTTAAAGATAGGGGCGGGTAGGGGGATGAATGGCCTCCTCTTCTTTTTTTTCTTCTTTCTTATAATGGGACATGGGTCGTTAAGGCTCTGAGACAGCCCCATGAAACGGTGACAAAGTTGATTGCAGCCTCAGTTCGCTTTGGAGGTTCTTCCAAGGTTCTACAGCATTCTTGCCTTCGGCGATAGGTTCTTCCCAAGGCCTACCGTAATACACTGTCTTCTTTAGGTTAAGCCTTAGGCCTTCTTCGTAATTCACTGTGGGGGCCAGAGTTCTTCTTAGGCCACACAATGCCCAATACTTCTTCTTGGGGCCAGGTTAAGCCCAAGGCCTAACGTAATACACTGTGGGGGTTAGGTTAAGCCCAAGGCCTACCGTAATACACTGTGGGGTTTAGGTTAAGTCGAGGCCTACCGTAATACACTGTGGGGGTTAAGGTTAAGCCCAAGGCCTACCGTAATACACTGTCTTCTTTAGGTTAAGCCCTAGGCCTACCGTAATACACTGTGGGGGTTTAGGTTAAGCCTTCTTCTTCTTCTACCGTAATACACTTGTGGGGGCTTAGGTTAAGCCCAAGGCCTACCATAATACACTGTGGGGGTTTTCTTCTTTTAAGCCCTAGGCCTACCGTAATACACTGTGGGGGCCCTAGGTTAAGCCCAAGGCCTACCATAGCCTACCGTAATACACTGTTCTTCTAGGTTAAGCCCTAGGCCTACCATAATACACTGTGGAGTTTAGGTTAAGCCCAATAGCCTACCGTAATACACTGTGGGGTTTAGGTTAAGCCCAAGGCCTACCGTAATACACTGTTCTTTCTTCTAGGTTAAGCCCAAGGCCTACCTAATACACTTGGGCTTCTTCTTCTTCTTCTTCAAGGCCTACCTTAATACACTGTGGGGGTCCTAGGTTAAGCCCAAGGCCTACCGTAATACACTGTTCTTCTTTAGGTTAAGCCCAAGGCCTTCCGTCGTACCGTAATACACTGTGGGGGCCTAGGTTAAGCCCAAGGCCTACCGTAATACACTGTGGGGGCTTAGGTTAAGCCCAAGGCCTACCGTAATACACTGTGGGGTTTAGGTTAAGCCCAAGGACTAGTTAAGCCTACCGTAATACACTGTGGGGTTTAAGTTAAGCCCAAGGCCTACTGTTAATACACTGTGGGGGTTTAGGTTAAACCCAAGGCCTACTGTAATACACTGTGGGGTTTAGGTTAAGCCCAAGGCCTACTGTAATACACTGTGGGGGCCTAGGTTAAGCCCAAGGCCTAGCCTGTAATACACTGTGGGGGTTTAGGTTAAGCTCAAGGCCTACCGTAATACACTGTGGGGTTTAGGTTAAGCCCAAGTCCTACCTTAGCCTACTGTAATACACTGTGGGGGGTTTCTTCTTCTTAAGCCCAAGGCCTACCGTAATACACTGGGGGGGTTTAGGTTAAGCCCAAGGCCTACCATAGCCTACCGTAATACACTGTGGGGTTTAGGTTAAGCCCAAGGCCTACCATAGCCTACCGTAATACACTGTGGGGGCTATGTTGGCCCAATCTCTACCATAGCCTACCGTAATACACTGTGGGGGTTTAGGTTAAGCCCAAGGCATAACATAGCCTACCGTAATACACTGTGGGGGTTTAGGTTAAGCCCAAGGCCTACCATAGCCTACAGGCCTACCGTAATACACTGTGGGGGCCTAGGTTAAGCCCAAGGCCTACCATAGCCTACCGTAATACACTGTGGGGGCTTAGGTTAAGCCCTAGGTCTACCGTAATACACTGTACTCAAGGTTAAGTCCAAGGCCTACCGTAATACACTGTGGGGGTTAAGGTTAAGCCCAAGGCCGTAATACACTGTGGGGTTTAGGTTAAGCCCAAGGCCTACCGTAATACACTGTGGGGGTTTAGGTTAAACCCAAGGCCTACCGTAATACACTGTGGGGGCCTAGTCCCGCCTAATACACTGTGGGGTTTAGGTTAAGCCCAAGGCCTACCGTAATACACTGTGGGGGTCAAGGTTAAGTCCGGGGCCTACCGTAATACACTGTGGGGTTTAGGTTAAGCCCAAGGTCTACCGTAATACACTGTGGGGGCCTAAGGTTAAGCCCAAGGCCTACCGTAATACACTGTGGGGGTTTAGGTTAAGCCCTAGGCCTACCGTAATACACTGTGGGGGCCTAGGTTAAGCCCTACGCCTACCGTAATACACTGTGGGGGCCTAGGTTAAGCCCAAGGCCTACCGTAATACACTGTGGGGGCCTAGGTTAAGCCCAAAGGCCTACCGTAATACAATGTGGGGGCCTAGGTTAAGCCCAAGGCCTACCGTAATACACTGTGGGGGCCCAGGTTAAGCCCAAGGCCTACCGTAATACACTGTGGGGGCCTAGGTTAAGCCCAAGGCCTAACGTAATAATAATGGGGCCCAGGTTAAGCCGAGGCCTACCGTAATACACTGTGGGGCCTAGGTTAAGCCCGAGGCCTACCGTAATACACTGTGGGGCCTAGGTTAAGTAAAAGGCCTACCGTAATACACTGTGGGGGCCTAGGTTAAGCCCGAGGCCTACCGTAATACACTGTGGGGGCCTAGGTTAAGCCCAAGGCCTACCGTAATACAATGTTGGGGCCTAAGCCCGCCTACCGTAATACACTGTGGGGGCCTAGGTTAAGCCCAAGGCCTACCGTAATACACTGTGGGGCCTAGGTTAAGCCCGAGGCCTACCGTAATACAATGTGGGGGCCTAGGTTAAGCCCAAGGCCTACCATAATACAATGTGGGGGCCTAGGTTAAGCCCAAGGCCTACCGTAATACACTGTGGGGGCCTAGGTTAAGCCCAAGGCCTACCGTAATACACTGTGGGGGCCTAGGTTAAGCCCGAGGCCTACCGTAATACACTGTGGGGGCCTAGGTTAAGCCAGGCCTACCGTAATACAGTTAAGCCCGAGGCCTACCGTAATACACTGTGGGGGCCTAGGTTAAGCCCAAGGCCTACCGTAATACACTGTGGGGGCCTAGGTTAAGCCCAAGGCCCGCCTAATACACTGTGGGGCCTAGGTTAAGCCCAAGGCCTACCGCATAACTCCCAGCCTACCGTAATACACTGTGGGGGCCTAGGTTAAGCCCAAGGCCTACCATGTACACTGTGAGGCCTAGGTTAGGCCTACCGTAATACAATGTGGGGCCTAGGTTAAGCCCAAGGCCTACCGTAATACACTGTGGGGGCCTAGGTTAAGCCCAAGGCCTACCGTAATACACTGTGGGGGCCTAGGTTAAGCCCAAGGCCTACCGTAATACACTGTGGGGGCCTAGGTTAAGCCTGTGGGGCCTACCAAGCCCAAGGCCTACCGTAATACACTGTGGGGGCCTAAGGTTAAGCCCAAGGCCTACCGTAATACACTGTGGGGGCCTAGGTTAAGCCAAGGCCTACCGTAATACACTGGGGGCCTAGGTTAAGCCCGAGGCCTACCGTAATACACTGTGGGGGCCTCAAGGCCTACCGTAATACACTGTGGGGCCTAGGTTAAAGGCCTAAGCCCAAGACCTAATACACTGTGGGGGTTAAGGTTAAGCCCAAGGCCTACCGTAATACACTGTGGGGGCCTAGGTTAAGCCCAAGGCCTACCGTAATACACTGTGGGGGCCTAGGTTAAGCCCAAGGCCTACCGTAATACAATGTGGGGGCCTAGGTTAAGTCCGGAGGCCTACCAATGTGGGGGCCTAGGTTAAGCCCAAGGCCTACCGTAATACACTGTGGGGGCCTAGGTTAAGCCCAAGGCCTACCGTAATACACTGTGGGAGTTTAGGTTAAGTCCGAGGCCTACCGTAATACACTGTGGGGCCTAAGCCCTAGGCCTACCGTAATACACTGTGGGGGCCTAGGTTAAGCCCGAGGCCTCCGTAATACACTGTGGGGGTTTAGGTTAAGCCCGAGGCCTACCATAATACACTGTGGGGCCTAGGTTAAGCCCAAGGCCTCCGTAATACACTGTTGGGGCCTCAGTTAAGCCCAAGGCCTACCGTAGCCTACCGTAATACACTGTGGGGGCCTAGGTTAAGCCCGAGGCCTACCGTAATACAATGTTGGGGCCTAGGTTAACAATGTGGGGTTTAGGTTAAGCCCAAGGCCTACCGTAATACACTGTGGGGGCCTAGGTTAAGCCCAAGGCCTACTGTAATACACTGTGGGGGCCTAGGTTAAGCCCAAGGCCTCCGTAATACACTGTGGGGGCCCGGTTAGCCCAAGGCCTGTAATACACTGTGGGGCCTAGGTTAAGCCCAAGGCCTACCGTAATACACTGTGGGGCCTAGGTTAAGCCCGAGGCCTACCATAATACACTGTGGGGGCCTAGGTTAAGCCCAAGGCCTACCGTAATACACTGTGGGGGCCTAGGTTAAGCCCGAGGCCTACCGTAATACACTGTAGGGGCCCTAGGTTAAGCCTCATCAATTACATTGGGTACGAGGCGATTCATGGGGTTTTTTTCAATAAAAACTACCCTCTTTGTCCAGGTAAATGGATCAACACCTAGTCTCATAAGAGATGGACGATAAAATGGAGATCCTATGTGCAGATCACAACACTCTGTGCGCGTTAAAGATCCCTTGGCTGTTTACACTGTATTCCGGCCAAAATTTTAAATCCTACCAAAAACCCCGAGATCACATTAGTTGTGGACGTGGAAATGGTGTTGTCCTCCTCTGGTCAGATTCTAATTTGATTTCCTGGTTTTCATAGAAACAATAAATCAATAAATTGATGCAATTATAGAGGAGGGCGGGGGGGGGGGGGAGTCTTGTAGTCCGATTCTGATTTGATTTCCTGGCTGTCATAGAAACAATCGATCAATAAATTAATCAAATTACAGAGAGGAGGGGGGGGGGGGAGAGCTCTTTAGTCCGATTCTGATCTGGTTTCCTGGTTGTCATAGAAACAATCAATCAATAAATTAATGAAATTATAGAGAGGTGGGGGAGATTTCTCTAGTTCGATTCTGATTTGATATCCTGGTTGTCATGGAAACAATCAATCAATAAATTAATGAAATAACAGAGAGGAGGGGGAGAGTTCTGTAGTCCGATTCTGATTTGATTTCCTGGTTGTCATAGAAACAAACAATCAATAAATTAATGAAATTGTAGAGAGGAGGGGGGGAGGGGGAAGTTCTCTAGTCCCATTCTGATTTGATTTCCTGGTTGTCATAGAAACAATCAATCAATAAATTAATGAAATTATAGAGTAGGTAGGGGAGGAGATTTCTCTAGTCCCATTCTCATTTGATTTCCTGGTTGTCATAGAAACAATCAATCCATAAATTAATCAAATTTCAGAGAGGAGGGGGGAGAGCCTCTAGTCCGATTCTGATCTGGTTTCAGGTTGTCATAGAAACAATCAATCAATAAATTAATGAAATTATAGAGAGGTGGGGGGGGGGGGAGATTTCTCTAGTTCGATTCTAATTTGATTTCCTGGTTATCATGAAACAATCAATCAATAAATTAATGAAATTACAGAGAGGAGGGGAGAGTTCTCTAGTCCCATTCTAATTTGATTTCAGGTTGTCATAAGAAACCATCAATCAATAAATTAATGAAATTATAGAGAGGTGGGGGGGAGGAGAGATTTCTCAGCAGTTCCATTCTGATTTAATTTCCTGGTTGTCATAGAAACAATCAATCAATAAATTAATCAAATTATAAAGTGGAAGGGGGGGGGGGGAGTTCTCTAGTCCGATTCTGATTTGATTTCCTGGTTGTCATCGAAACAATCAATCAATAAATGAATCAAATTATAGAGAGGAGGGGGGAGTTCTCTAGTCCGATTCTGATTTGATTTCCTGGTTGTCGCACACGCAAACCATGGCTGATGATGATGGAGCATGCAAGCGAGGGTCGTTGCAGCAGTTCCTGCAGCGTCATCAACCTGGCCAACAGCAGGTCTTGATTGGAAGGAGAGAAGCCAAGTGTCAGCATGCGCAAACAGACGCTTACCTCCCAGAAGTTATTGGCCTTGGCCTTGGGTGGCCAGCGGTTTGGATCACCTAGAAAAATTCAAGGTAAGATGTCTGTTTCTGGGTAATAGTAGTACATAGTAGTAGTCATAGTCGTCGTCGTCATAGTCGCAGTAGTAGTAGTAGTAGTAGTAGTAGTAGTAGTAGTAGTAGTAGTAGTAGTAGTAGTAGTAGGAGTAGTAGTAGTAGTAGTAGTAGTAGTAGGAGGAAGTATTATAGTAGTAGTAGTAGTAGTAGTAGTAGTAGAACGAGTAGTAGTAGTAGGAGTAGTAGTAGTAGTAGTTGTAGTAGTTGTAGTAGTAGTAGGAGGAGGAGTAGTAATAGTAGTAGTAGTAGTAGTAGTAGTAGTAGTAGTAGTAGTGGTAGTAGTAGTAGTAGTAGTAGTAGTAGTAGTAGTAGTAGTAGTAGTAGTAGTAACAGTAGTAACAGTAGCAGCGGTAGCAGCAGGAGTATTATTATTATTAGTAGTAGTAGTAGTAGTAGTAGTAGTAGTGGTGGTGGTAGGAGTAGTAGTAGCAGTAGTAGCCTCAGTTGCAATAGCATTTGTAGTAGTAGCAGTAGTAACAGTAGTAACAGTAGCAGCAGCAGTAGTAGTAGTAGTAGTAGTAGTAGTAGTAGTAGTAGTAGTAGTAGTAGTAGTAGTAGTAGTAGTAGTAGTAGTAGTAGTAGTTGTTGTTGTTGTTGTTGTATTAGTAGTAATAATGGTGCTAGTAGTAATAGCAGTACAGTAGTGACCACCTTCATGCCTCCGCCTAAATGTCCGTTTTCACCTAAACGCTCGCAATCTCAGTGAATCCGGTTTTTTTAAAAAATAAATTGCCCCTCTAATCTCCGTTTCAAAACCAAG
>JAXRKP010001413.1:40000-65000 GCA_037039925.1 Doris montereyensis
CATCAAAGATGTCACTCACTCACAATCGATATTCCTTGGACTGTAGATAGATAAAAGACACTAAATCAAGGAGGCATGGTGGGTCGTTAAATCTCCTCTCGTATCCACCCTTGGGATTGAAGGACGAGACAGGCAATAAAAGACTATAATGACAGTGCACACTTTTCTAAAGCGCTCCTCTCCCTCCCCCCCACATACATCCTCTGTTTCAACACCATACTGTATTGTTAGGTGGACGGAGCAAGAGTCTAGCTCGACGCCTGCTTTCACACCCTTTTTAATGGATGTCTGGTGTGTCTGGCTTATGGTCTTCGCGAACTGGCACCTGCGACATCGTGCACACATCATGCAATGTATAACACGTGTAGCGATAATACAGGTGTTAGAATTCATGTTTTGCTAGCATGGAAACAAAATTGCGATAAAAAAAAGAAGAATGTTGGAATAAATAAATATGGGGGAAATGGTGATGTTAATCAATGCAAGCTCATGAAAATTGTCCCAATTAACCGGGGACCTTTTCTGTTTAGAGAGGTACAATATATGGAACGTATTCCGTTCCTGGGAATTCTTCCAGATTGGCGGAGTTTCCTGATTCCCAAAGGTTCCTCGATTAGTGTAGTCAAATTCTTATATCTTTCTTATTTCATACTAGTAAAATTCTTATCTCTTACTTATTCCATACTAGTAAAATTCTTATCTCTTTCTTATTCCATACTAGTAAAATTCTTATCTCTTACTTATTCCATACTAGTAAAATTCTTATCTCTTTCTTATTCCATACTAGTAAAATTTTTTATCTCTTACTTATTCCATACTAATAAAATTCTAATATCTTGCTTATTTGGTATTGGTAAATTTTTACCTCTTTCTTATCCCATACTAGTAAAATTCTGATCTCTTGCTTATTTCATATAGGTAAAAATGTTATCTCTTTCTTATCCCATACTAGTAAAATTCAGATTTTTTGCTTATTTCATATTGGTACAATTTGTATCTCTTTCTTATCCCATACTAGTAAAATTTTAATCTCTTGCTTATTTCATATAGGTAAAAATGTTATCTCTTTCTTATCCATACTAGTAAAATTCAGATTTTTGCTTATTTCATATTGGTACAATTTGTATCTCTTTCTTATCCCATACTAGTAAAATTCTGATCTTTTACTTATTTCATATTAGTAAAAATTTTATCTCGTTCTTATCCCATACTAGTTAAATTCTTACCTCTTACTCACAACATATCTTTGCCATCTTTCATGTCTCTTTGAAATTTATTGTCTCTCACTTCATCGTTGCGTTCATTGTTCCAGAACTCCCTTCCTGTCCGCTGGACCGCACCGGAACTCTTCATAACCGCCAGTGTAATGCCAAGACAGACACCTGGGCCTATGGCATTGTTACCTGGGAGATTCTTCACTTTGGTAGGTTTGTTGGCGTGGCTAAGGGACATAACTGCCTAAAACACTTGTACATTGCATTGAATAACATCCTTTCAGAAGCTCAACATAATAATAATGATAATAATAATGATGATAATAATAATAATATAATAATAATAATAATAATGATAATAATATTAATAATAATAATAATATTAATAATAATAATAATAATAATAATAATAATAATAATAATAATAATAATAATAATAATAATAATAAATATTGATAAAAATAATGATAATGATAATAATAATAATGATAATGATAATAATAATAATGTTAATAATAATAATAATAATAATAATAATAATAATAATAATAATAATAATAATAATAATAATAATGATAATGATGATAATGATGATGATGATAACAGTAATAATTATAATGATATTAATAATAATAATACTAATAATAATAATAATTTATTGATCAAAGAAGGAAATTACATTCTGTTCCTCATAAAAAAAGTCTAAAAATCTCTCTTTCTTTTCCTTTCTTGCATTCAATATTCATCAAAGATATTTGTCAATTAACCAGTAATAACAGTAATTAGAATCAGAATCAGAATCCAAAATTTTTTTATTTGTCTCTGAACAGAGAAATTATTTGGAATGTTACTGCAGAATTAGCAACTTATTATACCAAAAAACAACAACAAAAAAAGCTAAAGAAAAATATTTGGCTATAATATCCTTTGAACTTGTTCACCTCCCCATAATCATTAATCACCCATGATTTAGGCACTACTCCATACCCGACTATGGGACCCCATGAAGTGGTAGAGAGCGTACAGACTGGATTCCGAATGCCCAAACCGCAGCACTGTAGCTCCGAACTGTGAGTAGAATGGCTACATTTCTGTGCAGTTTAGTATAGTATGTGTGAAGTTAGTATAGCATGTGTGAAGTTAGTATAGTATGTGTGAGGTTAGTATAGTATGTGTGAGGTTAGTATAGTATGTGTGAAGTTAGTATAGTATGTGTGAGGTTAGTACAGTATGTGTGAAGTTAGTATAGTATGTGTGAAGTTAGTATAGTATGTGTGAGGTTAGTATAGTATGTGTGAGGTTAGTATAGTATGTGTGAAGTTAGTATAGTATGTGTGAAGTTAGTATAGTATGTGTGAAGTTAGTATAGTATGTGTGAAGTTAGTATAGTATGTGTGAGGTTAGTATAGTATGTGTGAAGTTAGTATAGTATGTGAGGTTAGTATAGTATGTGTGAAGTTAGTATAGTATGTGTGAGGTTAGTATAGTATGTGTGAAGTTAGTATAGTATGTGTGAAGTTAGTATAGTATGTGTGAAGTTAGTATAGTATGTGAAGTTAGTATAGTATGTGTGAGGTTAGTATAGTATGTGTGAAGTTAGTATAGTATGTGCAAAAGTTAGTATAGTATGTGTGAGGTTAGTATAGTATGTGTGAGGTTAGTATAGTATGTGTAGTTAGTATAGTATGTGTGAGGTTAGTATAGTATGTGTGAGGTTAGTATAGTATGTGTGAACTCTCTGTGTCATTCTCATCAACTGTTTGTATAGTAGTGAAAACATTATGACTGAAGTTAGTATAGTATGTGTGAAGTTAGTATAGTATGTGTGAAGTTAGTATAGTATGTGTGAGGTTAGTATAGTATGTGTGAAGTTAGTATAGTATGTGTGAGGTTAGTATAGTATGTCTGAAGTTAGTATAGTATGTGTGAGGTTAGTATAGTATGTGTAGTTAGTATAGTATGTGTGAGGTTAGTATAGTATGTGTGAGGTTAGTATAGTATGTGTGAACTCTCTGTGTCATTCTCATCAACTGTTTGTATACAGGAAAACATTATGACTGAAGTTAGTATAGTATGTGTGAAGTTAGTATAGTATGTGTGAAGTTAGTATAGTATGTGTGAGGTTAGTATAGTATGACTGAAGTTAGTATAGTATGTGTGAGGTTAGTATAGTATGTGTGAGGTTAGTATAGTATGTGTGAAGTTAGTATAGTATGTGTGAGGTTAGTATGTGAGTATGTGTGAAGTTAGTATAGTATGTGTGAGGTTAGTATAGTATGTGTGAGGTTAGTATAGTATGTGTGAGGTTAGTATAGTATGTGTGAACTCTCTGTCATTCTCATCAACTGTTTGTATACAGGAAAACATTTTGACTGAAGTTAGTATAGTATGTGTGAATTTCTGTGTCATTCTCATCAACTGTTTATATACAGTGAAAACATATTGACTGATGTTCCGCACTGTGAGAAGAAGAGTTGAATTTGGTTTTTATAGTTGAGTATGTGAAGTCTGTTTTATTTCGTCAACTCTTTATGTACAGGATACGACATAAATTGCGGTTTTATCTTCTTACAATTCTTTTTCTGTCTGTCTGTCCATTCTTCTGATACAATTTATGCTTTTATCATTATCTGTCTGTCTGTCCTTTCTTCTGATACAATTTATGCTTTTATCATTATCTGTCTGTCTGTCCTTTCTTCTGATACAATTTATGCTTTTATCATTATCTCTCTGTCTGTCCATTCTTCTGATACAATTTATGCTTTTATCATTATCTGTCTGTCTATCCATTCTTCTGATACAATTTATGGTTTTATCATTATCTGTCTGTCTATCCATTCTTCTGATACAATTTATGCTTTTATCATTATCTGTCTGTCTGTCCATTCTTCTGAAACAATTTTATGCTTTTATCATTATCTGTCTGACTGCCCATTCTTCTGACACAATTTATACTTTTATTATTATCCGTCTGTCTATCCATTCTCCTGACACAATTTATACTTTTTATTATTATACGTCTGTCTGTCCATTCTTCTGATACAATTTATGCTTTTATCATTATCTGTCTGTCTGTCCTTTCTTCTGATACAATTTATGCTTTTATCATTATCTGTGTGTCTGTCCATTCTTCTGACACAATTTATGCTTATATCATTATCTGTCTGTCTGTCCATTCTTCTATGAAAAATTTATGCTTTTATCATTATCCGTCTGTCTGTCCTTTCTTCTGATACAATTTATGCTTTTATCATTATCTGTGTGTCTGTCCATTCTTCTGGCACAATTTATGCTTATATCATTATCTGTCTGTCTGTCCATTCTTCTGACACAATTTATGCTTTTATCATTATCCGTCTGTCTGTCCATTCTTCTGAGACAATTTATGCTTTTATCATTATCCGTCTGTCTGTCCATTCTTCTGACACAACTTATGTTCTATCCAGAATTTGTGTTTCATTTTTATCCGTCTGTTTGTCCATTCTTCTGACAAAATTTATGGTTTTATTTTTATCCGTCTATATGTCCATTCCTCTGACAGAATTTATTGTTTCATCTTTATCCGTCCAACTGTCTGTTTGTCCATTCTTTTGACATAATTTATTGTTTCATCATTATCCGTCATATGTCTGTCTGTCCATTCTTTTGACATAATTTATTGTTTCATCGTTATTCGTCTATCTGTCTGTCTGTCCATTCTCCCTGACAGAATTTATTGTTTCATCTTTATCCGTCCAACTGTCTGTCTGTCCATTCTTTTGACATAATTTATTGTTTCATCTTTATCCGTCCAACTGTCTGTCTGTCCATTCTTTTGACATAATTTATTGTTGAATTTTTATCCATCCACCTGTCTGTCTGTCTACCCCCCTCCTCCACAGGTACGAGCTCCTGCTCCGCTGCTGGCACACCATCCCAGAAGAACGCCCAAGCTACCAGGAGATTCTGGAGGTCTTGTCGCACCTGGTAGTCAACGCAGACATCCACATCGACTCTCTGCCCTGCCCGACCACTTGCTTTCACTAGACATGGGAGATAACTTCAACATTTTAGAAAAACAACAACACCAAGATTCACCATGAATAACAACCACCACCACCACCTATTGCCACTACCATTCCTTTACCTTTCATCATCATCATCATCATCATCATCATTATCATCATCATCATCATCATCATCATCATTCTTATCATCATCATTTTATGATCATTATTATTATTATTATTATTATTATTATTATTATTATTGTTATTATTATTATTATTATTAATATTATTATTAATATTATTAGTAGTAGTAGTAGCAGTAGCAGTAGTAGTTTCATTTAAAGATAAAGATGTGCAGGCTCACCGACTGTTCATCATTTCAGACCATTTCATTCAAAATTCTTCTCAGCTCCCAGTACATCTTCCGCACTAACACACTGATGAGATCTCTCTCTGGCTATAGCTGAGTAGGGTTCATTCACACCTGAGTCAAGTGAGGAAAGTAGAGTGAAATACCTTTCCTAATAATACAACTTGATGAAAAAACCCATCTGTGCCAGCCATGGGGCTTGAAACAGTGTTGTCTTTGATAACCAGAAAGCACTACAGTTAGCTACAACGCCTCATATTATTATTATTATTATTATTATTATTATTATTATTATTATTATTATCATTATCATTATCATTAATGTTATTATTATTATTATTATTATTATTATTATTATTATTATTATTATTATTATTATTATTATTATTATTATTATTATTATTATTATTATTATTACTATTATTTATTATTATCATCATTAATGTTATTATTATTATTATTATTATTATTATTTTTATTATTATTATTATTATTATTGTTATTATTATTATTATGATTATAATGATGATGAAGATGATGATAATGTTAATGTTCTAACGCTTATGGGTTAATGTAAAAAAAAAGTTATAGTTACGTTGTTTTTGTTTTGCTTTCAATGATATTTTAGTTTTCTCTGATTGTTCTTTTTCTTCCGTTTGTACATTCTGTTTATAATTATTTGATGTATCGAAAGAGTCACATTTGGAGTTTTTTCCATTGTGAACGTGGAGAAAGGGGAAATGTAGACTTTTATGATCTATTGGTTGTTTTGGGTTAAAAATGCATATCTAATGGCCCTGTGTGATTGAAAAGGAAGAAAGAACGAAATGGTATCTTCACTCACAAAAGAAAGAAGACACAAAAAGAATGTATTTATGTACGTGTATTCAATAGAAAGATAATATATATATATATATATATATATATATATATATATATATATATATATATATATATATATATATATATATATATATATATATATATACATATATCACATATGTATTAGAATTGACGATGACATTGTTATTGCAATACTTTTATGATCCAGACAAGTAATGCTGTTGTGTTGTGTTGCTGCAGTTTTCAGGTTTGTCTTTTGGTTTGGCTTTTCATTTCTGTTTAAGTAATCGATCTTTGATGAGCTATTAACAAAATTACTTCCCAAACAGTTATATACAGCGACAAATTAAAATTAAATCAGATCGATAAATTTAGTTTACTATTCCAAAGTGAATGAGACTTTGTCTAGTTTTGAGAAAATCGTCGTCGTCTGAAAGATTCTAAAAAACAGAACTAACTTGCCTTTGCACTTTGCCTTGATTCGTTGTTTGAAGGGAGAATACACACACACAATAATAGTTTAGGTCACGGTGTGTTTAGATTTTAATATTTGGGAAAATTGACTTACAACCTTGTTGTCATTCCAAGGGTGCATAATGTCAAAGTGGGGGAGTGGATAGAGAGAGAGAGAGAGAGAGAGAGAGAGAGAGAGAGAGAGAGAGAGAGAGAGAGAGAGAGAGAGAGAGAGAGAGAGAGAGAGAGAGAGAGAGACAGACAGACAGACAGACAGACAGACAGACAGACAGACAGACAGACAGACAGACAGACAGACTGACAGACAGACAGACAGACAGACAGACAGACAGACAGACTGACAGACAGACAGACAGACAGAGAGCCAGTGAAAGATGGCTGCACACCCGTACCGCTGCACAATTTACATCAGAAAAAGCATAGATTATATTATAATAGTTTGTATGATATAAGTCTTAAGTTGAGCAGTTGTGTCATTTTTTAAAATTTCTCAAGCTATCTTTCATTATTGCAAATTAATTGATGTCAAAATCTAATGTCTGGAACTATCAAATGAATCTCCTATTGCTGTTTTATTTTTTTAGAGCAAATATTTAGGTTGTGATCAAAGTTTGGTATGTGGAAAATACGATTGAAAGTATTTATATGATAATATATATAAAGTCCATGTTAATTGACATGTATAACATGATATTGTTCTACGATGTTGTTTATGTAGCAGGCAAAGGGTTAAGAATAGATGTACTTTAACAGCTCACTGAAGCCCTTGTCATCAGGACATCAGGGTATATGTCAATTTAGCAGACAAAGGGTTATGTCATGATGAAAGTTTTCAAATTATAAAACTACAAACAACAGCTTCTCATATAGTTGTAAAGTTGTTAACCTTTTTGTATCTATCTTTGTTCTATTTTATCTATCTTTGTTCTATTTTTAGTATGGGTCATGTACATATCTGTATGTATATTTTATACATGCTTATACACATTTGTATTTACTGCCATTATTTTCTCCTTTCTGTCTTTGTTAATAACTATGATATTATTATACACAGTCATATTATGTTATTATATCCACAGTCATTTATGATGAGTTTACATGAGTTTCAACTATCTATATATATAAAGCTGAACATCTTTAACTTTGACCGCGTATAAATCAGGAACCACTACACCCACAACCTCCGTATTTCACAGGTAGATTTCAAATGTCAAATATCAACATTTGAACAATGAAGTAAGGAAAAGAGGAATGGTCGAGAGTAAATGCAAAGAAAACAAAACAATGCTAGTAATTAGGGAAGCTAAAATACAAAATCTTCAATTGGGCATAGGAGAATTTAGAACAAGTTCAAAGCTCAATTACCTAGGAGTAATGATTAATTCAGAGGAAAATTAAGAGAAGAAATCAGCCAGAGAATCAAAAGGCAAGTGCAATATATAGCCACCTAGGTAAGGCATTTGTAGGTAAGCAAGAATTGTCAACTAAAAACCAAAATGGCAGTATACAATACAGTTTATTATCCTACTCTCCTCTCTGGCAATGAAACTTGGACTTTAGACAGTAGAGAATACAGTAGAGTACAGGCAGCTGAAATGATATATCTAAGAAAAATAGTAGGAAAAACTAAAAGAGACAAAATCAGAAACACAGCAATAAGAGATCAAACCAAAGGAGATGGCATAAAAACTAAGATAGAAACAAATCAATAATTATTGAGATGGTTTGGGCATGTAAACAGAATGAATGTCAATAAAATAGCTAAATCAGTATACAAAGCTAAAGTCCAAGGTAAAAGACCAAAAGGCCGACCTGAAAATTGGGAAGAAGATATAAAAGAGGCATTGAAGCATAGAAATTTAACTTTTTTGGAAGGAAACAGAAAATGCCAGGACAGTACATCCTGAAGAAAGATAATCTCAGGCATCTGAACACATACACCGAAAGGTAGAATGGGAACTGATATTTACTGATAAAGAAAGAAAGAAAGAAAGATTTCAAATAGCCTGCTTTAGGTTCTTAGTAAATATACTCTTTGATCAAGTCAGTATTTTAATTGATTAGAAAAAGATTGTTTTGTTGCAATCCACAATACTTTTTATTGTTACTAGATCTAATTTCTTGATTTCCAGTTACTACAATAAAAAGTCCACTTAACTTCAGTATTGAGTACTACGTAAAAAGCCAGCATAACTTCAGTATTGAGTACCACGTAAAAAGTCAGCATAACTTCAGTATCAGTATTGAAAACAATAACGTAAAAAGTCAGCATAACTTCAGTATCGAGTACATTGAAAAGTCAGCATAACTTCAGTATTGAGTAATACGTAAAAAGTCAGCATAACTTCAGTATCGAGTACTAAAGAGAAAAAGTCATAATAACTTCAGTATTGATAAAGTACCACGTAAAAAGTCAGCATAACTTCAGTATTGAGTAATACGTCAGGAAAAGTCAGCATAACTTCAGTATTGAGTAGAACGTAAAAAGTCAGCATAACTTCAGTATTGAGTACTACGTAAAAAGTCAGCATAACTTCAGTATTGAGTAATTGTTAAAGTCCACTAAACTTCAGTATTGAGTACTACGTCAAAAGTTTACTAAACTTCAGTATTGAGTAATACAAAAAGTCCACTAAACTTCAGTATTGAGTAATACGTAAAAAGTCCACTAAACTTCAGTACTGAGTACTAATTTGAGCTAATAATCATACTTGATATCACCTGTAACCGATACAGTGGTTTCTGAGTTAACCACAGTCAAAGTTCAAGAGACCTGGGCTTTATCATAAAGAGAAATCATAATCCAACATCCTTTACGGGCATGCTTGTTATATATAAATCTGTCTAATCCTTTTTCAAGCCTTTATGATTTGACGTTTGTTTGAATTCCACTTAACTTGCATAATTTATCAGAAATGTCTGTTATCAAAAGCACATACTTTTTTCCTTTACGTGCTTTTTTTATAATCTATAAAAAAAAAAAATTGTGGTCTATTGTAGTTTTAACTTTGTGTTTATTTTAACTTTCTGTGATTGAAGAGATCTTTTTATTATTGCAACTGTGTTTCTCAATTCTAGTCCTTCAATGTACAGTTTTAAGATTGTGTTATAATAATGCCTTTATTTAAGAAACTCATCTTTTTTCTAATTGTTTTTGTTTTTGTTTTTTGTGTCATCTTACAATATTTACTTTGCCATTTTTTTAAATTTGTTGTTTTAATAATGATGTTAATAATGACAATGATTACGATGGCTAAGATTATTATTGTAACCATCATTACCATTATTATGATTGTTATAATGATTATTATTGTAATTGTTATAATTGTTGTTATTATTATTATAATTATTATTATTATTATTATTATTATTATTATTATTATTATTATTATTATTATCATTATCGTTATTATTATTATTATCCTTATTATTATAATTATCATTATTATTATTATTATTATTATTATTATTATTATTATTATTATTATTATTATTATTATTATATTATTAGTATTATTTGATTATTATTTTTCAAATGCTGTTGATTTCTTAGTTTTGTAACACAAAGAAAAAGTTGTTTTTTTTCCATTTAGCCTAGTATCTTTTTCAATCTTGTGATGGCCAATTCATTTGCCTTTTTTAAACTCAATTTTTCATCTCATTCTGTGAAGAAAATGCTGTGGTTTTGAGTTTTTATCCTCAATATAATTGTTGTCACTGACATTTATTTTTCATGTAATGTAACTTATAATTAAATATTATTTAACTTATGTCTTCTTATAGATTGCATATTAATGGGTTTAGGACGTTTTGACGTCTGAGATAACTCCCTAAAAACGGCGGCGACCATTGTACTTACTAAAAGCCTCAGCTGATCATACCCACATGCGACTAGGCCCCTATTGCAGTCTGTAGCTTGATTATATTTTACAGTGTGGAATCCCCATTCAACCATTGTGTGTGATGGAGTGTTCTCCTTGGAATGCTCTGCTGCCAGTTAGTGGTACCGGTAAGAAGATGGCAATGTTGTAGCTGGGGATGCGAGCTACATTACAGTCCTTTCGCCACAATGAACGTCTTCATCTAAATTACTTCCCTTGGTAACATTCATTCATGACTGGTCTTATTTATTTGCTCACATAATTTGTACTTTGTTCTGTATTTATTTTTACTTAGGATGCATACATGTAGATAGATATATTTGTGTGAATGCTGTTTTCAGTGATAACCCCTATATTAAAATTTATGTTTGTGTAGTGTGTGTTGGATGTGCTGATATGAGGTGTGTGATTGTATGTCATGTGTGTGTGTGTGTGTGTGTGTCATGTGTGCTTCTATATGGGGTGTGCTTTTGTGTGTCTCTTTGTATGTGTGTTATGTGTGCTATTATATGGGGTGTGTGTTTGTGTGTCTGTGGGTGTGTGTATGTGATATGTGTGCTACTATATGGAGTGTGTGTTTGTGTGTCTGTGGGTGTGTGTGTGTGTGTGTTGTGATTTTGGCAGTTTGAATACAGTGATACTGGAAACTGGATGTGTGTGTGTTTGTGTAAACATGAATTTTTTTTGATTTACCTGAAGGCTGTGAGAGTTTGTTAAACTTTGCCACATACTCATACACGCACACACACACACACACACACACACACACACATATAGCTCTCTTTACCTGTTTGTCTATCTGTATGTCTGTCTCTCCTGCTCTCTCTCTGTCTCTGTCTCTGCTCTCTGTTTCTCTCTCTCTTTCACACACATACATAAGGGCTCCCTTTTGTGTTTGCATTGCTGCGGCCATCTTGCTCTGTACACTCAACTTCCTCTCCTCTGTGGCAACCGGGTTTGTTTACATTTTCTGTCATCCTGCCTGCTGATCTTCACAAAAGAGTGCGATCGGTCTGCACTTTTGCGCCACTAACCTCAGTTGGTCAGGTGAAGCTACCCTGACCTTTAACCTTGTATTCTAATTTAAATGTAGAAGAACAATAGCATCATTTATGTGACCAATTAGAGCTAACAAAACAAAATAGGCGTGGGCGGTGCTGTGCCGGCTTGACTTGCTGTATTGGCAGGGGTTTCTGTCGGCTTGATCAATGTGGGCCTGTATTGGCAGGGTCTATCAGTTTCTGTCGGCTTGATCAATGTGGGCCTGTATTGGCAGGGGTCTATCAGTTTCTGTGGGCTTGATCAATGTGGGCCTGTATTGGCAGGGGTCTATCAGCTTCTGTCGGCTTGATCAATGTGGGCCTGTATTGACAGGGGTCTATCAGTTTCTGTGAGCTTGATCAATGTGGGCCTGTATTGGTTTCTGTGGGGTGGGCCTATCAGTTTCTATGTCAATTGGGCAGGGGTCTATTTCTGTGGGCTTGATCAATGTGGGCCTGTATTGGCAGGGGTCTATCGGTTTCTGTGGGCTTGATCAATCGGTTTCTGTGGGCTTGATCAATGGGCCTGTATTGGCAAGGGTCTGTCGGTTTCTGTCGCTTTTGAACTTTCAGCATGGGATTTTGTACCTGTGGTTTTTTGTGGTTTTAAAAGCTAAAGGGTTAAGTGAGATGTATGAGTATATTGTGTAATGACATTCTGCTGTCATATCATAGGGAGGTGATAGTAGGTCTACTTTATTGTATTTTTATCGTTTTGCATGTCTTTCAGTTTGCTATTTTCTCGGAATTCACCTTCATTGAAATCGCTGTAAATGATGAACTAGTTAAATTACAATGAAACAAACAAACAGACAAACAAACAAACAAACAAACAAACAAACTTGTCTTATTTGTAAATATTACATGATGTTACGCTTTTTAAATAGATGCCACATGATTGGATGCCACATGATTGGATGTCACATGGTGGAATGTCACATGGTGGAATGTCATATGATTGGATGTCACATGATTGGATGTCACATGGATTGGATGTCACATGGTGGAATGTCATATGATTGGATGCCACATGATTGATGTGGAATGTCATATGATTGGATGTCACATGATTGGTTGTCACATGATTGTATGTCACATGATTGAATGTCACATGACCCAATGCCACATGATTGAATGTCACTTGATTGAATGTCACATGATTGGATGTCACATGATTGGTTGTCACATGATTGGAAACCACATGATTGGTTGTCACATGATTGTATGTCACATGATTGAATGTCACATGACCCAATGCCACATGATTGGATGTCACATGACCCAATGTCACATGATTGGATGTCACTTGATTCAATATCACATGATTGAATGTCACTTGATTGAATGTCACTTGATTGAATGTCACATGACCCAATGTCACAGGATTGGATGTCACATAACAGGATGTCACATGATTGAATGTCACATGATTGGATGTCACATGACCCAATGCCACATGAATGCACAGTTACTGCCACTACCAATTGTTTTTGCTAATCAATTCACCCATCCATTGAGCCAGAGGCTATTCTCATTTCCATAAAGGAAAGCAGCTTAGCAGATGATGACATTGGTATGTGGCCTCCTGGTCAAATTTATATGGCATCGGTGGCCGAGCGGTTAGGCTGCCAGACTGGGGATCATGAGGTCCCCCCCCCCCCCCCGAGTTCGAATCTTAGCAAAGCCATGTCCGACATTGTGTTCCTTGGGAAAGACAGGTACCACGCATTTTTCCTCACTCTACACAGGTGCAAATGGGTACAAACACTAGCTTGGGAGAGAAAAAAACCTGCTTCAGACTAGCGTCCTGGCCAGGAGTTGATTGTTGTCACATGTTCCGCTTCATGCTATAGAAACCAGGATAAGCTCCAATTCTATGGGCAGGAAGGGAAGGCCTTGAAAGAACTTTGCTTTCTTTTACTTTTGAACAGATTTAGACTCCCAGCTGATGCTGGTTCACATTTTCACTCAGGTCGAGAATGGAAAGTGGAAAGTGGAGAATGGAAAGTGGAGAGTGAGTGGAAAGTGGAGAGTGGAAAGTGGAGAGTGGAGAGTGGAAAATGGAAAGTGGAGAGTGGAAAATGGAAATGGAAAGTGGAAAATGGAAAGTGGAGAGTGGAAAATGGAGAGTGGAAAATGGAAATGGAAAGTGGAAAATGGAAAGTGGAGAGTGGAAAATGGAAATGGAAAGTGGAAAATGGAAAGTGGAGAGTGGAAAGTGGAGAGTGGAAAATGGAAAGTGGAAAATGGAAAGTGGAGAGTGGTGAGTGGAGAGTGGAGAGTGGAAAAAATGGAAAGTGGAAAGGGGGGAGTGGAAAGGGGGAAAGTGGAAAGGGGAGAGTGGAAAGGGGAGAGTGGAAAGGGAGAGTGGAAAGGGGAGAGTGGAAAGGGGAGAGTGGAAAGGGGAGAGTGGAAAGGGGAAAGTGGAAAGTGGAAAGGGGAAAGTGGAAAGTGGAAAGGGGAAAGTGGAAAGGGGAAAGGGGAGAGTGGAAAGTGGGGGAGAGTGGAAAGGGGAAAGTGGAAAGGGGAGAGTGGAAAGGGAGAGTGGAAAGGGGAAAGGGAAAGTGGAAAGGGGAGAGTGGAAAGGGGAAAGGGAAAGGGGGGAAAGTGGAAATTGGAGAGTGGAAAGGGGAAAGTGGAGAGTGGAGGGGAAAGGGGAGTGGAAAGGGGAAAGTGGAGAGTGGAAAGGGGAGAGTGGAAAGGGAGAGTGGAAAGGGGAGAGTGGAAAGGGGAAAAAGTGGAGAGTGGAAAGTGGAAGGAAACAAACATGTTAGGACATGCCTTTCTCTCGTCGTCCTTGTCCCTAGCATTTCCAAAGTTTGGAACCCAGGATCTCGTGACCCCAAGCCCAGCAGTCTAGCCACTTGGCCACAGACTAGTTTAACTAATTGGTACCAAGAAGAGCAGAAAATATAATGGTGGCTCATTTTGTTAAGAGAAATAGGAAGTGATGTTAACTTTGTCTAGAAAAAACAGCAAGTGATGTTAACATTGTCATAGTGAAACAGAAATGATGTCAACTTTGTCCTAGAGAAACCGGAAGTGATGTTAACATTGGTCTAGAGAAGCAGTAAGCGATGTTAACATTGTCGTAGAGAAACGGAAGGATGTTAATATTGGCTTAAGAGAAATATAAGGGATGTTAGTTTTGTCCTAGAGAACAGAAATAAGCGATGTTAACTTTGTCTAAAGAAACATAGAGAAAGCGATGTTAACTTTGTCTAAAGAAACATAAGCGATGTTAACTTTGTCTAAAGAAACATAAGCGATGTTAACTTTGTCTAAAGAAACATAAGCGATGTTAACTTTGTCTAAAGAAACATAAGAAACGATGTTAACTTTGTCTAAAGAAACATAAGCGATGTTAACTTTGTCTAAAGAAACATAAGCGATGTTAACTTTGTCTAAAGAAACTTAAGCGATGTTAACTTTGTCTAAAGAAGCATAAGCGATGTTAACTTTGTCCTAGAGAAACTTAAGTGATTTCAACTTTGTCTTAGAATGAAATGCATTACTCTATATTTTTTCATAATGTATATTTTCTTTCGCTTGTCATTTTATCATTGAGACAGTTTTGTGACATCATGAATTTTTAACAAATTGCTGCACCACATTCCGTGTAAGAAAGTCCCATATCACATTTTGATATATTACGATTTCAAAATTGCATCTCTTCCAAGATTATCATATCTTTCTCATTGACATATTTCTGTTCGTTTTTTTTGTCCTCCTCTTCCTCCTCTCATCCTCCTCTTCTCTTCTTCTTCTTCTTCTTCTTCTTCTTCTTCTTCTTCTTCTTCTTCTTCTTCTTCTTCTTCTTCTTCTTCTTCTTCTTCTTCTTCTTCTTCTTCTTCTTCTTCTTCTTCTTCTTCTTCTTCTTTTCTTCTTCTTCTTCTTCTTCTTCTCCTTCTTCTTCTTCTTCTTCTTCTTCTTCTTCTTCTTCTTCTTCTTCTTCTTCTTCTTCTTCTTCTTCTTCTTCTTCTTCTTCTTCTTTTGTATCGTGGCCATCACTTTTATATCATCATGATGATGTAATGAGAATCAGTTTAAGTCTATTAAAAACAAGTTCATTTGGTCCTCACGTGCTAAGAAATCAGATTTCAAGAGAACAATTTATTAATTTTGTTATTCTTTGTCTGTCACACTCACTCATTGCATAAGATCACAGTGTGTAAAAATCTGGCTCAAATCCATTTAATTGATTGCTACTATATCACTAATTTATACATCTGTGTACGTATGTATGTATGTATGTATGTAAATAATTTTAGTGTTATTTCACCATTGTATCAGTGACCGAATGGTGAGGTTGTTGGACTTGCGATCATGAGTTTCCAGGCACGAATCCTTGGGAAACATGCACCCCACCCCCCCTCCCTCCTCCCAGGTGCAAATGGGTACAAATACTATTAGCATGGGAGTAAAGCTCTGGTCCAGACTAGCGTCCTGTCCAGGAGGTGATTATTATCCCCCGTTCTAAATCTCCACAGAAACCGGGATGATAAGCTCGCCACATGGACCGTAAATTTGCCTTCAAGGAGTGTTTTGTCTGGGCACTGTGTAATGTAGCTGATAATATTATTAATAATAATAATAACAATAGTAATACTCATAATAATAATAATAATAATAATAATAATAATAATAATAATAATAATAATAATAAAATAATAACAATAATAATAATAATAATAATAATAATAATAATAATAATAATAATAATAATAATAATAATAATAACAATAACAATAATAGTATAATGATATAATAATAATGATAATAGTAATAATAATAATAAGAAGAATAATATAATATAATATATTAATATTAATACTAATATGGTTCACATATTGTCTAGCCTTTGGCCCATCTTATTATTATTATTATTATTATTATTATTATTATTATTATTATTATTATTATTATTATTATTATTATTATTATTATTATTATTATTATTTATTATTATTGTTATTATTATTATTATTATTATTATTGTTGTTATTATTATTATTATTATTGTTGTTATTATCACTTATCCAGTTGTTTTCATCTGGATGTGGGTGGATGGGCAGCCGGGGTAGAGGAGGAGGAGGAGGAGGAGGGGACGGCGTAGAGGAGGGAGGAGGAGGAGGAGGGGGGACAGGGTAGGAGGAGGAGGAGGAGGAGGAGGAGGAGGGGACGGGGTAGAGGAGGGAGGAGGAGGAGGAGGGGACGGGGTGGAGAGGAAGGAGGAGGAGGAGGGGGACGGGGGTAGAGGAAGGAGGAGGAGGAGGGGACGGGGTAGAGGAGGGAGGAGGAGGAGGAGGGGACGAGGTAGAGGAGGGAGGAGGAGGAGGAGGAGGAGGAGGGGGACGGGGCTGGGAGTTGCTGGTAGATTCTATTTCTTTCCTTCTTTTCGCAGGTCTTTCATCTTTGCTGTTTCCCTACTTCCTTATTTGGCCATGAGATCACCACACACGATGAACACGTGGAGAAGCCAGTAGTAAACTTTGTGAATTTAATTGTGATTTGCACACATCCACAACTAAGGTCATCTCCGAGGTTGGGTTGTTTGGGTTGTTTTGGGTTGCTTTGGGTTGTTTTGGGTTGTTTTGTTGTTTTGTTTTGTTTTTTTGGTAGGATTTTTTACTTTTGCCCGTAATGCCTTTGTAAACAGCAAAGGGAACCCTAGTGGTGCTCAGTGTTGTTGATTTGCACACCGGACTTCTTTTTTAAATTTTTTTTATCGTGCGTTTCCAATGGAACTAGTGTCAATCCACCTACCTGTACCGGGAAGGGGGCGGGGGGGGGGGGGGGGGGGGGCGGGAGATAGATTTAACTCGAAGAAAGTCGATTAAAAAAAAAATGATCAACCCAAGTGCTGGCGGGTTTTTGCAGCCACGAACCTTTGGGTTGAGAGGCTGACACCTTGCCTATGGACTATCGAGTCCCCCAAGTCTCCTCACTGTCTCACTGTTTCCTCTTAATCCACACTTCTGAGACCACTGTACGTGATGGACGGGGTAAATTTGAGTGAAACAGACAAAAAAAAAAAACAAACTTCTTGAACCTGAGATCAAACAGGTAAACAAACAAACAAACTTCTTGAACCTGAGATCAAACAGGTAAACAAACAAACAAATTTCTTGAACCTGAGATCAAACAGGTAAACAAACAAAAGAACGATGTGACACTTACAAACTTTCTTATTTTAGCTGAATTTGACAGGTAAAAAACTGGGTGATATAACATATATCACTTAAAACAGGGAATATAACATATATCACTTAAAACAGGGAATATAACACATATCACTTTAAAACAGGGAATATAACACATATCACCCAAAACCAGGGATTTAACACATGAATATCACTGAAAACAGGGAATATAACACATATCACTTAAAACAGAGAATATAACACATATCACCCAAAACCAGGGATTTAACACATAAATATCACTGAAAACAGGGAATATAACACATATCACTTAAAACAGGGAATATAACACATATCATGAAAACCAGGGAATATAACACATATCACTTAAAACAGGGAATATAACACATATCACTTAAAACAGGAATATAACACATATCACTTAACACATATCACTTAAAACAGGGAACATAACACATATCACTTAAAACAGGGAATATAACACATATCACTTAAAACAGGGAATATAACACATATCACTTAAAACAGGGAATATAACACATATCACTTAAAACAGGGAATATAACACATATCACTTAAAAACGGAATATAACACATATCACCCAAAACCAGGGATTTAACACATAAATATCACTGAAAACCGGAGATATAACACCTTAATACATGTATCACACTCACATTCTTTTCAAAACACTTTGAAGAGCTCACGAGGAAGAAAAACAACATAATCACAGACAAAATAATTTTGGAGAAAATTTAATTCAAATATTCCCAAACTATGAAACATGGACATTATATATCGCATTTCCCTGTACATAGTATATTTATACTTGTACATCATGGCGGTCTGTCTAACTTTGGGTTTTCACAAATTATGGGCTGTTTTGTTTTTCATTCCTCATTGAATCATAGTTGCATTTCTTTTGTTTGTGTGATTTTCACCATTTTCTAATACCATTCTTAATGTTCCATTCATTTTAATGTTGTGAGTTATGCTATGATGTACTTGCTTTTTAACCTTAATTGAATAATAACAACAAAATATTCTGAGGAGATGCTATTCACTGAGTTTCTCTGTCTCTAAGTTTGTCCGTGTCTGTCTATCTGCCTCTTTCTCTCTTCATATAATTATGTATCAGAGCTATCTGTCTCTCATATCGCACTATCTGTCGCCTCTCTCTCTCTCTCTCTCTCTCTCTCTCTCTCTCTCTCTCTCTCTCTCTCTCTCTCTCTCTCTCTCTCTCTCTCTCTCTCTCTCTCTCTCTCTCTCTCTCTCTCTCTCTCTCTCTCTCTCTCTCTCTCTCTCTCTCTCTCTCTCTGTCTCTGTCTCTGTCTCTGTCTCTGTCTCTGTCTCTCTCTCTCTCTCTCTCTGTCTCTCTCTCTCTCTCTCTCTCTCTCTCTCTCTCTCTCTCTCTCTCTCTTTCTCTCTCTGTCTCTCTCTCTCTCTCTCTCTCTCTCTCTCTGTCTCTGTCTCTCTGTCTCTGTCTCTCTCTGTCTCTGTCTGTCTGTCTGTCTGTCTGTCTGTCTGTCTCCTCTCTCTCTCTCTCTCTGTCTCTCTCTGTCTGTTCTCTCTCTCTTTCTGTCTGTCTGTCTCTCTCTCAGTCTCTCTCTCTCTCTCTCTCTCTCTTCTCTCTCTCTCTCTGTGTCTCTTTGTCTCTCTCTCTCTGTCTCTCTCTCTCTCTCTCTCTCTCTGTCTCTCTCTTTCTCTGTCTCTGACTCTGTAAATCTCTCTCTCTCTCTCTAATCTCTAAAGATCTCTCTCTCTCTCTCTCTTTCTTTAGTCTCTCTCTCTCTCTCTCCCTCATTCTCCTCTCTCTCTCTCTCTTACTCACACACATACACAAACACACAC
Organism: Doris montereyensis; assembly: GCA_037039925.1. Lineage (NCBI taxonomy): Eukaryota > Metazoa > Mollusca > Gastropoda > Nudibranchia > Dorididae > Doris > Doris montereyensis. Next base: position 59,828 of record JAXRKP010001413.1, read on the forward strand.
ACATTGGCTCACACATGCATACAATACATTGACACAAAATCAAACAAATGAAATATCTGTGAATATTCAATAAAATACTCATTAAAAATACTACGGCTGATTTGAATTCTCTTTTATCTTGAAATTGTAATGAAAAAGAACATACGCATGTATTGTGTGTTTTCATCATCATCAATATCATGATGATTGTCATCATTAACATTATCATCATTATCAATCATCATCACCATCATGCCCTAAGTTGAGAGAGCAAAAAGAGAGAGAGAGAGAGAGAGAGAGAGAGAGAGAGAGAGAGAGAGAGAGAGAGAGAGAGAGAGAGAGAGAAGATCTCTCTCTTGAAAAAGAGAGAGAGACTTCTGAGAGTATGGGAAACATAAAATGAAGAAGAGAAGAAGATTAGGAGTAGAGAGAAGAAATGACAAAGAAGGAATGAAACCTCGTGGGCCATAGGAGTCAGCCTTTCAACCAACAGTTCGCAGCTTCAAGCCCCGACGGGACATTTTTTTCTCGATTTATTTTCAAGTTTGCGGGGGGGGGGGCGAAATCAACACTTCTCCTTGTCTTTTTCTCTCGCACTCCCTTCAACCATACAAAACTGCCCTATTTTGTACTCAAAACCAAGATTCTTTCAGAAACGGACAATTCTACACCATTCAATACTCCGAGAAGATCCGATACCATACTACACAATTGTAGAAATAAAAAATTCTTTCTAGACATAAACGAATCGATACTAGGGCACACCAAAACGATTACGTCACACAATATGCTAAGATCGATTATGTCATAGGTTTCCTTCATTAGGGAAATCCCATTCAGAACTACAAGTAACTATGTTACAGAAAGGTACAGCACTCTGCTTTCCCCATTTAACTTAGGTGTGGATAAGTACCCAGTTAAAGTTAGAGAAAGACATCGGCAGAGTGTTGGTACGAAGCGCCTAAAATGCTGATGTAACATGTTGCCCAGAGAGTTGAGAAGGGCTGAATGGAAGTTCTGCCTCTGGTTCTATAATGGACCTAAAATGCGTTGAGGGAACTGTAGTTACTTGTATATCCTACAATGTGATCTTTATTGTCCTTTGTAGGGAAACTCGGTAGTTCAGAAGCAAGGTGTCAACCAATAGGTAGAGGGTTCGAGCCCTGCCAATGTTGGAAATATTGCTCGAGTTTTTTTTCGAACAAAATGATAATCTCAATGCTAGATCTAGATCTAGCTAGATCTAGAATATAAATATAGATCTAGATCTAGATTCTAGATGTATCTAGAATCTGGATCTATAATGTTAATCTAGACTAGATTTAGATCTAGATAATATGTATGTCTAGAGTTTATATCTACATCTACATACTACATGTAGAAGAACTAGATCTAGCTCTATAGCAAGTGCATTCAAATTCAGTCCGATCAACAACACACACAAAATGATTATGATTGAACTAGTGGATCCATGACAACAAATGAAAATTATGATTTAGCTCTATTCTCAATCAAGAGACTAGAGACCGTGTTGATCGAGATACAGTGTAGTCCTATGAACTCTTTCAATGTCAAGGTAAGAGGTCAATAACTATGCAAATGAGGGAAAAGTGACGTCACCATGTCATTTTATGGATAATTATTGACCGCTTGTGTTTAACGTAGAAAGCAATGGAAAAAGGGCTGAAAGGTGTGTTATCATCTAAATTATTGTCCGATCTTATTTAATATAGTTAGCTTTCTTAAATTATATCAACATAGTTTATGGAGGTATTGAAAGACGAAATTGAATTGAATTAATTAAAAGAGAAACATTGGACTAATCGTATTGGATTCTACAGCAAGAAACACATTTGTTTAGCCTTCTATCATTTGTATAGCCATTATTATGAACAATTAGGCTTAATTTTCATTACATTTCTGTTAAAATACACGGAGATTTAGATTATTATCTAGAATGAAAACATCTCTGATTTAAAACCAATACATCGTATTAGCGCATAAATATAAAGTTTTACAAAATTGTTGTACATGTATATACAAATGTTATTAGAAATCCATGGTGATGATGATCATCATCATCGTCATCATCATCATCATCATCCATCATCATCATTATCATCATCATCATCATCATCATCATCAGGCGTATTGTATGGTATAGCACTTGCTGAGTCGCATGTCGTTGTTAATTCACATTGTCAATTGATTTATCAAACATTAAATGATAAATCATAACATGATTTGTAATCGTATATTCCTATCAACTCCACCATTCCCACCACCACCACCAATTTCATCACCATTAACATTATCATTATCTATATTGTCCTCCACATCAGCATCAGCATCATCATCATTATTATCGTTATCACTATACTATATTGAAATATGGTTTGTTTTGTTATGATTATTAAAATACAGCCATGCTACGTTTCAGGTGATATGAAGTACAATTATTAGATTGGATCAATAATCGATACTGATTTTTTTACGAAGGTAGGGGTGAGCAGTACTATTCCATTAAAAAAAAAATTATACCTCTTGAAAATAGTGGATTAGCTGAATGATAATTCTACTCAAGGACAGAGAAACAACGAAATTTACATTAATTTAACGTCGCTTCTGGTTGAAAATGTTCTGAAACGAAAACGATATTGGTATGATTTAAAACCAACAGAGCAAAATATGGTTACCCTTACTGACCTACTAAACAGAGACTTTGGCCAACAAGATTTGACCAACTCAAATTACATTTATTATTTAGGCTTTGAATAAATTGTTGCCACAGAGATTAATGTAACATTGCTTACAATAAGGTATAAAAAAAACCCACAACAATCGTGGGAAAGATAAGTTAGATAAGATAATTTTATTTTATCTCAGATGAGAAAATTGACTTGGTCACATGATACAGTGTTTACAAAAGCTACAAACAAATTTCTATCAAAACATTAAAACACAACTAAAATAGGGGAGTAAGTGAAGGGAATGGCAAATGAAAAAATTCACTTGATCGTAGCCAATGTATTGTCACGCTACAAATAAAATTCACGTCAGACAGTATCTATATATATATAATTGCGAATTTAATGACATTGCGTTTTCGTCCAGTCATAATAGGCTCTCAAACCGCTGAACAAACAGATCATGTTCAAATTTTAACACCACTTTTGTATATTACCTGTGCATGTTTTAGGCATATTTTTTTAATTTGAAAAATATTTTCTTTCTTTAAACGATATTTTACACAGTCTATTTGCGATTGCCGCCAAACCCCACATTTTTCGGCAACCCCCAAAGCCAGCAAAAGTTCGGCCACTGTTGACCCATCCATGCTTATTGTCCCCAGTCCACCGCTGAACAGATAATGGTCACTTTTGAACCTAGATCTAACTTAACTCTTTTCTTCTTTTGTTCAGCAGGTCAATATCTGGATCTGTTAATTAGCGTACATTAAAGGATGGACCCGACTATGGAAATCATCCCTATTAGGTCTAGCTCTAAATTTAGATCTAAAATCTAGATCTAGAGATAGATCTAGAGCTACTCTTAACTTACTAAATCTTTTTTGGCCGAGGTTGGGTTCGGATTAGAATAATAACTTGCTCATTGAGGGGGGTGTCAGCTTTTTTATGCCAACATCGTCATATTTTAATAACAACCTGCTCATTGAGCGGGGCTTCAGCTTGTATCTAATATAACATAGAAAAGCACATGTATCTGAATGTAGCTACACATATGAGGAACATTGTCATCGTCTGTGCTCAGTTTGCAACAGTCTTATTGTATAGGGAATAAATGAATGTTTGTATCTTCTTCTTTTTTTTTTTCCTTTCTTTTAGATAAGAATATATTGCTTATTTCTGATAATCTTAATTCTTAATCTATATCTTGCAGACTTTACGACATCGCGTTTACATCTAGATCTAGTCACAATAGGCTCTCAAACCGCTGAACAGATAAGGTTCAAAATTTAACACCACTTTTGTACTGCTATTGTGCATGTTTTAAGCATATTTTTAAACTATATTATTTTGCACAGTTCATTTGCGATTACCGCCGAATCCAACACTTTTTCTTCACCCCCAAAGCCTGCGAGAGTTCAGCCGCCATTGACCCATCCTTGCCCCTTGTCCACAGTCTACCGCTGAAAAGATACTGCCTAAACGTAACTCTGTTTTGTTGTTTCTTTTTTCAGCCAGTCACTCTTAGCGCACATTAAATGGACATTTTCCCTCTTAGATCTAGCACTACCATGTAGATCTAGAGATAGACCTAAAGCTACTCTAGATCTAGAATCTAGTACGTTTTGTTTTGTTTTGTTTTGGCCGAAGTTGGGTTCTATTTAGAATAATAACTTGCTCAAAGAGTGGGATATCAGCTTTTTTGTTATGCCTACATCGTCATATTTTAATAACAACCTGCTCTTTGAGCAGCATTTCTGCCTGCCTTATTATATTGTCACATAATTCTTCTTATACTCTACTCTCTGAGCGTTTGGTTTTAAATACAGTTATCTTTTAGTTTTGTCTTGGTTTGGTTTTAAATACAGTTATCTTTTAGTTTTGTCTTGGTTTGGTTTTAAATACAGTTATCTTTTAGTTTTGTCTTGGTTTTGTCTTTAAATACAGTTATCTTTTAGTTTTGTCTTGGTTTGGTTTTAAATACAGTTATCTTTTAGTTTTGTCTTGGTTTTGGTTTTAAATACAGTTATCTTTTAGTTTTGTCTTGGTTTGGTTTTGGGTTATTTCTTGCGTAAGGAATGCATGTCTCTGTCTTCTTCTTTTATTTCTTAAAATAATTTATGTACATGGACAGTGATTCCAGTGAATAGTAAAATTTATATTAGATTTTGCACTTGGTAATTTTATTGTGTTAATATGAATAATTTCCATACGGAGATGATTAAAAGTGTTGTTTTTTTTAAATTGAATTGAATTGAATTCTCCATCAGATAATTCTTTCCTTGACTGTGAGCTTGAAAGGTTTAGGTTTCAGCAAAACCCCACCGCCATTTTTTCCATAGCTGGTGGCATGGGGCTGCCGTTGGGATCACCTCCAACTTCTGCTGGGTAGAGTTAAAAGCGTTGGAAGATTGTAGACAGGAACAAGAACATTTCCACTTAGCCAGCGACTCTCCCATGCAAATTCTCTTCCCCGTTTTGGAACTACTACTACTACTACTACTACT
>JAXRKP010001413.1:75000-107500 GCA_037039925.1 Doris montereyensis
AATCATTAATTCCTGTTTGGGTTTAAGATTCTCTGCAGCTATTTGTAAATCATTTTCGAAGACATCTTTTTTTCTTTGGGGGCATCTTTGTTTGGTCCATAAGCTATTAATAATTTAATTTCTACACATTTGTATTATTTATTTTTATTTATATAGTTCATATTGACACATCTCTTTGTATTATTTACGTCTATTTAGATAGTTCATATTGACACATCTCTTTGTATTATTTACGCCTATTTAGATAGTTCATATTGACACATCTAATTTGTATTATTTACGCCTATTTAGATAGTTCATATTGACACATCTCTTTGTATTATTTACGCCTATTTAGATAGTTCATATTGACACATCTTTTGTATTATTTACGCCTATTTAGATAGTTCACATTGCCACATCTCTTTGTATGATTTACGCCTATTTAGATAGTTCACATTGCCACATCTCTTTGTATTATTTACGGCTATTTAGATAGTTCATATTGACACATCTCTTTGTATTATTTACGGCTATTTAGATAGTTCACATTGCCACATCTCTTTGTATGATTTACGGCTATTTAGATAGTTCACATTGCCACATCTCTTTGTAAAATTTACGGCTATTTAGATAGTTCACATTGCCACATCTCTTTGTATTATTTACGCCTATTTAGATAGTTCACATTGCCACATCTCTTTGTATTATTTACGCCTATTTAGATAGTTCACATTGCCACATCTCTTTGTATTATTTACGCCTACCTTTTTAGATAGTTCATATTGACACATCTCTTTGTATTATTTACGGCTATTTAGATAGTTCATATTGCCACATCTCTTTGTATGATTTAGCTATTTAGATAGTTCTTTATTGCCACATCTCTTTGTATTATTTACAGCTATTGAGATAGTTCACGTTGCCTGCATCTCTTTGTATTATTACGGTTATTTAGATAGTTCACATTGCCACATCTCTTTGTATTATTTAAGAGCTATTTAAATAGTTCATATTAACACTATTATCTTTGTATTATTTATAGTCTATTGAGATAGTTCATATTAACATTATCTCTTTGTATTACTTTACGTTTAGCAGTACATTGCAGTATAAGATCATGCAGCAGCAGTATTGTACAGTAGTAACTAGTAGTAAGCAGCATAATATCATTTTAGCAGCAGTCTAGTCAAATTCTCTATCAAAGCATAGAAGTGCCTTAGCAGTCAAGTTAGCCAAAATTCAAGTTACACTTTATTAGTAGCAGAAGTAGTAGTAGTAGTAGTAGTAGTAGTATAAAGTAGTAGAAAGCCGGTTGGAGGGTCTAGTAGCTCCAGTAAGCAGCAGCAGCAGCAGCAGCAGCATTGTGGAAAGCAGCAGTAGTAGCATAGTAATCTTTCCATTTTCCTTTAATTCTAATAGTAGTATTAGTGGCAGCAGCCGTACTCGAGTAGTAAGCCAATCTATTAATGTCTTGCAGCTGCAGCATCTAGTAGCAAAGCAGTAGTAGCAGCAGCAGCAGCAGTAGTATAGCAGAACAGTCTAGCCTAGCAATAGCAGTAGCAGCAGCAGCAGTAGCAGCAGTCAGCAGCAGTCTGTCAGAGTAGCAGACAGTATCTATCAGACATTTACAGCAGCAGTAGTAGCAGCAGCAGCAGCTTCAGTAGCAGTAGTTATAGTTTGAACCAGCTATAATAGCAAGCACAGTTAGTAGTAGTAGTAGTAAACAGTGGAATAGCAGCAGCAGCAGCAGTAGTTTTAGTAGTAGCAGCAGCAGCAGCAGCAGCAGCAGCAGCAGATAGTAGCATCAGTGTCTAGCACGCCTTAGTTATAGTTGTAGTATTAGTAGCAGTAGCAACAGCAGCAGCAGTAGTAGTAATAGCAGTATTAGTAGTAGCAGTTAGTAGCAGAGTAATGCCTACAGAGCAGTTGTCATCAAATAGCATTTAGTAGCAGTAGTAGTAGTGCATGTCCTGAAGTAAAATGCCAGAAGCCAGGAATACCATTCTTGCAGAAGCAGTGTTTTGGAAGCAGTAGTCAGCAGTTGTTAAAAATAGTAGTAGTAGTTGCAGCAGTAGTAGTAGTAGTAGCAGTAGTAGCAGCAGCAGCAGCAGCAGTAGCAGTAGATTTAGCAGCAGCAGTAGCAGCAGCAGCTGAGTATGCTCAGCAGGAGCAGCAGCAGCTATTAGTAGTATTAGAGCAGAGTCTTATTGCTACTATAATCATTATCCACTACTGGCAGCATAGAGCAGTAGTAGTATTATCATTATAGCAATAGAAAAATTAGCAGCAGTAGCAGTAGTAGTAACAGTAGTATAGTATTATAGTAGTATCATTAGTATTATCATTATTATCTATATTTATCCTTCTCTTTCTATTATTATTATTAGTAGTAGTAAATTAATGACACTAGATAATATGAAAGCCCCATAGGAACAGAGACGAGACAAACACAAAGAATAGACAGAAACAAATCCTGGCCACCATGGGGATCGAACCCAAGACCTCTGACGTAGATAAAGACAAACAGTAAGGCTATTCCTTGTGTTTGTCTCGTCTCTGTTCCTATGGGGCTTTCATATTATCTTGTGTCATTCCATTAACTTCCGACATGCCCTGTTGCCTCACTGCTTGTCTTTATCTACGTCAGGTTACTTCAGAGGCACACTATATATTGTAATGTATTTATTCGTCAATGCTCAATGGTTGCTTAAATAATATTAGGTTTAGATCTAGAAAAAATTGTAGTCGAGGCTACTGGGGGAACGAACTGTCAGTGACTATGACTGCTAGTCATGACTGGATACGTGCGTAGTTAGCTCGGTTGGTAGCATGCTTTCCTTTCATGGCGAGGCGATAGGTGCCGACGCAGAGGTCGCGGGTTCGATCCCCATAGTAGTAGGATTTTTAGTAGTAGTCTAGTAGGTTTGTCTCGTCTTTGTTTATATGGGGCTTTCATATTATCTTGCGTCATTACATTAACTTCCCGACACGCCCCTTTGCCTCACTGTTTGTCTTTATCTAGCAGTAGTAGTAGTAGTAGTAGTTCCAGTAGTAGTAGTAGTTTAGTAGCAGCAGTAATAGTAGCAACAGCAGTAGCAGTATCAGTAGTATTGATTTAAGTAGTAGTAATAGTTGTAGTAGCAGTGATAGTAGCAGTAGCAGCAGTAGTAATAGTAGCAGTAATAGTAGTAGTAATAACAGTAGTAGTAGTAGTAGTAGTAGTAGTAGTAGTAGTAGTAGTAGTAGAAGTAGTAGTAGTAGTAGCAGTAGTAGTAGTAGTAGTAGTGATAGTAGCAACAGTAATAGTAGCAGTAGACAGCTTCATTCCAGTAGCAGTAGCACATTTCACGACCAAAAAGAGAAAACCATCAATGTTGTTTGTTTACCTCATTCACAGTTTATTGTTGATAAAAATTACATTTTGATACAGGATAATGGGAACTGACAAGGTATAGCAAGCTGTCTGTCTGTCTGTCTGTCTTCTTTCTCTATCTTTCTCCTTCTCTATCTCTTCTCTCTCTTCTCTCTCTCTCTCTCTCTCTTCTCTCTCTCCTCCTCTTCTCTCCTCTCCTCCCTCCCTCCTCTCTCTCTCTCTTCTCTTCTTCTCTTCTCTCTCTCTCTCTCTTTCTTCTCTCATCATCATCATCTCTCATCTCTCATCATCTCTCATCTCATCCTCTCTCTCTCCTCTCTCTCTCTCTCTCTCTCTCTCTCTCTCTCTCTCAAAATCTCTCCTCTGTGAATGTTGTTTTTTTTTTAGAATCAAATTACTAACCCAGTGTTTCTTCCCCCTGATCCTTTATTGCCAACTCATTCTATACATCCATTCCACACACTCATTCCACGACCAGGGCGAATAAAATATACAAAACAAAAACAATGAAATTCTTCAACTTCACTCCTCTTATGTGTTGTTGTTGTTATTGTTGTTGTTGTTGTTGTTGCTGGGTTTTTTAAAAGTTTTTTTTACGAACATATTAAAATGGATGGGGTGGAGCACTTACAAAGGTGATTAAACATTGTTACCTGTCGCACACACAACAGTCAAAGCTAAACTCAAAAGAGTCATAGCTTCTTGTCACCTCTCTAAAATAAAAAAAATGGACATGAAGCCAAATATACATAACTAAAAACAAACAAAAAACCAAAACAAACATGATTAGGAAACAGCAAAAGTCAGGTCGACAGGGTAGCCTGAGAGAAATATCAGGGTAGCTGTGGAGAATAATCAGGGTAGCCTGAGAGAAATATAAGGAGCCTAGGAGAAAAATGAGGAGCCTGAGAAATATCAGGGTATCATGGAGAAATATCGTTTGAGACATCTAAACCCATAATAAACCGGAAGGTAGAATGGAAACTGATATAAAGAAAGAAAGAAATCGATAAAAAAATTAATATGTGAAAAAAGAAAGATTAAATCATCATTAATTACTTCAAACAATAATTGCTTTTGGTTTTGATCACACAACATTCCATTAAGAGAAAAAAAGACAAGTCTTGTCCAATCATACCGAACTAAATTATAATCAGGCAATTTAAATTTAGAAACTACACATAATCAGGCAATTTAAATTTAGAAACTAAACATAATCAGGCAATTAAAATTTAGAGCTAAATCATAATCAGGTAATTTAAATTTAGAGCTAAACATAATCAGGCAATTTAAAACTTAAAGCTAAATCATAATCAGGCAATTTAAATGAAAGCCAATCATAATCAAGCAATTTAAATGAAAGCCAATCATAATCAGGCAATTTAAATGAAAGCCAATCGTATTCAAGCAATTTAAATGGGTGCTAATCATCAACCAAACACAACAGACCTATTATTACTATCAAACCAAGCTCACCAAAACCAACCCAATCACAAATTGCCAATCATAATGGTCACAATGACCTTTCACTCACTAGTTGTGTTTGCACACATTTAAATATTTTCCTTATCTATGAATTGAATTCCGAGCTAGTAGTAACGATGTTAATAACATTCAACCTTTGATCAAGTATCAAAAAAACATTGTTTATATTGTAGTGCAAATGGTCAGATAACAATAATGATAATAGTAATGATAATAATAATAATAATAATAATAATAATAATAATAATAATAATAATAATAATAATAATAATAATACCACTACCACTACCACTACCACTACCACTACTGCTACTGCTACTACTACTACTACTACTACTACTACTACTACTACTACTACTACTACTACTACTACTACTACTAATAATAATAATAATAATAATAATAATAATAATAATAATAATAATAATAATAAAAATAAAAATAATAATAATAACAATAAAAATAATAATAATAATAATAATAATAATAATAATAATAACAATAATAATAATAATAATAATAATAATAATAATAATAATAATAATAATAATAATAATAATAATAATAATAATAATAATAATAATAATAATAATAATAATAATAATAAATTGAAAAACAAAAAAATGAATCAAACAAAAATAATAACAATAATAGTCATACATGAGCATGTTAAATCTAAAAAAAACAACATAATTGCTTGTACGGATAGTAAGATAGAGAGATAGATCCTCCAAAAGTTTGCAACCATTTTCCCCATAGAGCGAGAAGAGTTGGGGAGCTTAAGCAGGGTTGGGATAGAGAGGAGGGATAGTGATGCTGTGGTCAACAACCTCACCATGGTAACGATACAAAAATGAGAATGGTGTTGCTACAAGATGTAGAATTGTGAATGGGAGGGATTGGGTGGGTGGTGGGCTGGAGTTGGGGGGGGGGGGGGAGGGGAGGGAAGGTATGGCCTACATTGATACGTATTGTGGAAAGTATGTTCATCTCTGTTTTCATTCCATAGTCTGTGAAAGGGTCGTGGGGACAGGAGAATATTCATCATACTTATAAATATGTTATCATTAATTATATTATCATATATATATGTTTTTAAATGTATAGAAAATATTTGAATTCAAACATTTATTTTCAGACCAGGCTGATCTCCATGATGATGCAGGATGCAAACATTCGCTCAAAAGTCATTAAATCAATCGCAACAATTAAATATAACCTTAATGAATGATCACAATTCAAATATGCCAAATCTTTCCAAAGCAAACAAACAAATAAACAAACAAACAAACAAACAAAAAACGTCTCTAACAACGAATAAAACATTATTGTCTAAAAAATTTACAACCCCAAAAAAACCCAATAAACAAAACAAAACCCGTAACTATCAAACGTTGATATAGCAAACCCTTTTGACACAAAGATATACCAACTATTTGGGTACAAAAATTAATGTTCCATTTTTGTTGTCGTTCAAATGCAATTCATGAAATGAAAACTTGACCGAAAATGAGTCTAGAAGAGGGAAGTGTCCGTCACAGACCATAGAAGACTAGAAAGACACTGAAATGACCAGCACAGGCCATAGGAGCCTGGAGAAACACTAAAATAACCAGCCATTTGACTTTGAACTACATTCTAGTTTTAGCCCCTCACAATCATCATTCAACTCTTTCTCTAATAGTTGATCTCGGGCCCTTGATTGGTTGTGGCTGGACATGTCCATCTTTAAAGAAAGACGTAAATAAACAAAAAATCAACAGAACTATTTTGTAAAAATGATTTAATTTTGTTAAGGACGCTTTTAAACATGAACCGAAGTAGTAATTTAAGGTCACTAAATAAACTTGGATAAATGGATTGGATTAGAAAGTATATTTATCATGCCGATTCTTGCGGTTCAAAGTTTAACTGTAACGAATAGTGGGAGCCGATTCCAGCTCAGAGCACTAAGAGAAAGAGTTAGACTAAGTTTCATTGAGAAATCATGTGCATTGGCAGTCAAAACTCAAGATTTGAGCTAATTGTTACAAGAAAATATTTTTTTACCTTACGAAGCCCGATAAAAGGGACAAGACAAACCATTGGCCAAATTTCCCCATTTTTCCGGCTCCGACCTAAATCTCTCTAGAGACCACTAAGTAAAAACATAATTCCAACTTCGCGCTTGTGATACAAGACAAATTGACAAAAACAAAATTCCACCTTTGCGCTTGTGATACAAGACAAATTGACAAAAACATAATTTCAACTTTGCGCTTGTGATACAAGACAGGAAATTCTACACATTCATATCATTTTACATCATAAAGATTAAATGATTGACCATCTTTTCCTGTCTCTTAATAATATTTTCTTTCTTCTTTCTCTCAATTAATGTCCTTTATGTGAATTTGCATCATAAAAATAAATAAATTAATAATCAGCGACAGCAACAACTCCGTACGTACCACATCTTATTTTCCTTCAGAATCCATAAACAACACACACCAACATGAATATGGCAGTTTTTGAAACACCACAAGTAAATACTTTCACAAATACACATAAGTATTTAAATAACATCATCATTGGAACCAAAAACAACACATGGACTATTAAGCAAGCGATTTATTGATAGGCTCGTAATAAAGAGTAAAATTCCAGTTTTCACAGGCAATTTCTTTCTTGTTTAGATTTTGAATACGATCAGAACTCAGTTAAAGACAAAGACAAAACTCTTGAATCCCTTTTTACAGACACGGTTAAAAAAAATTAGGAAAACCCAAATCTATATTTAGAAGGGGTAAAAACTTGTATTTTAGTTTTACAAGGAAATGGATTTTTATCCTTTACAACTCTGAATCATTTCCATCATGTTCTGAATCTTTCCCTAATTCCGTAATTTTTTCTAACGAGAAAATCAAAGACCTAGACTTAATTTTTTTTTTCAAACTTCTACTCATTAATTTCTTGCCATACAAAACAACCCCAAGACGATAGGAAACAAACAAAAGAAAGAAAGAAAGAAAAAAACAAGAAGAAACAAAGAATCATCTTGTCTTCATCTTATTCCATTCATACACACAATAAGTACACTGGGTCATTTCATGTTTACGTTCAAGACTCACATCAGACAATCGTAAAGTAAGGAAATTTTCTTTATCTGGCATTGAATTAAGTTTAGTAAAACAGAGGGGTTACAAACCACACGCAACAATAGCGTTAGAAGTCCAAGACAGTTGCCCGTCTCAGGCAGCTGAAGTGAAAGACAGTTGCCAGTCTCAGGCAGCTGAAGTGAAAACTTTTTTAAGAGTAATTATTTCAATCGAACGTTAACAGAGACTAGAATTAAACAATGAAAACGTTTTTAAAAATAAAGTATTCCAAACGAAAACATAATCGCAATATATAAACGCAGTATATTGTTGAACATTTACAAGATTTCATATAATATTGTTCGTATAGTTCCTTTCAACACCGTTACGGAGTTTATCCCGGTTTCAATATCGTGACGCAAACCTGACGAGTTTTTTTCTCCTAAGATAAAGCTTGTACTCATTTGCACCTGGGTTGAAAGGAGGAAAATGCATGTCAAGTGTCTTTCCCTAGAGCACAACGTCAGACCTAGCTCTGCTAGTTTTCAAACCCATACCTCATGATCCCCAATCCAGGCAGCCTAACCAGTCTGCCACTATAATGTTGGCATACACTCATACGATGTTTTCATTCAATGAAATATTTACATGAATTCACTCAAAACAAAGTGAACAAACCGACCTTGAAGAGCTAACAGACTTAATCAAAATCAAACAGTAGATCACACAGATCGTAAGAGGAAAATCTCACAATGCGTTCAATTGAAAATATATATATATATGGTCATTGATATTGCAGTTATAACATAATATGGATTCAAACAAAATACGGCATTTTATTAATTAATCGATAACCAAAGACATCTTTTGATTTTTTTTTATGTGGATGAGAAATATAAACTTTAACATGAAAACATAATATTTGACATTCAAATGACAACAGTATAATATATAACATAAGAAAACCAAATCGGAAAACCAAATCGGAAAACCAAATCGGAAAAACCAAATCATGACTTAGATTTAGATGAAGAATGCGTTCTTCCAAGTGCTTTTTGTCACATCTTGGCTTTGACATTATGTTCACGTTTCATTTCAAGAACGCTACACTCACAAAACAAAACTTGGTAAATCAATCAACCCCCCCACCCCAAAAAATTTTTTTTTAAAAACCCTTTGAAAAAAATTACTCATTTTTTAAAAAATCCTCATGGATGTAACAAAAAATTAGGTAGCAATTTATAAAAAACATCCAAGAATAAGTAATTTATAAAACATAACTATAATCATGTTAATGATGAATGCTAGGTAGGTAAATTTATAAAAAACATAACTATAATCATGTTAATGATGAATGGATGTAATTTATAAAAACATAACTATAATCATGTTAATGATGAATGCTAGGTAGGTAGCAATTTATAAAAAACATAACTATAATCATGTTAATGATGAATGCTAGGTAGGTAGCAATTTATAAAAAACATAACTATAATCATGTTAATGATGAATGCTAGGTAGGTAGCAATTTATAAAAAACATAACTATAATCATGTTAATGATGAATGCTAGGTAGGTAGCAATTTATAAAAAACATAACTATAATCATGTTAATGATGAATGCTAGGTAGGTAGCAATTTATAAAAAACATAACTATAATCATGTTAATGATGAATGCTAGGTAGGTAGCAATTTTAAAAAAAAACTATAATCATGTTAATGATGAATGCTAGGTAGGTAGCAATTTTTAAAAAACAAACTATAATCATGTTAATGATGAATGCTAGGTAGGTAGCAATTTAAAAAAAAAAAAACTATAATCATGTTAATGATGAATGCTAGGTAGGTAGCAATTTAATCATGTTAATGATGAATGCTAGGTAGATAGCAATTTAAAAAACATAACTATAATCATGTCAAATTTTATTTATGTCATTAAATGACGTCATTAATGATTGTGAAAATACTGACTTCATTGGTCCTTCTACTTTTCAAGTAACACTGCATTTATCTTCTTTTTTATTATTATTATTCCAATGACTGAATACAGCATGAAAGAGAAAAGCCACACAGCTCATTACTTAATACTCTGTGGCCCTGGATGCATCGAAAATATTGATTTTTTTTTTCCTTATTAAAAAACATGTTATAATCATTTCATATTATCAACGGTGAAAGTAGTAAACAATGTAAATTAAAAATTGGTAACACCCTTTCTCTCTCACTTTTTTAATATAAGCAAACCCCTATGCTTCGTCTAGTTAGGATTCCGTGGGCGCAATAACCAATAGAAACCCGTTTGTGTATCCCTATTGCGTCTAGTTTTTGAACTTGCAAACCGTGCATGTCTGTTATATTAATAAATAGATTAAAATGCACAGCATCATTTTCTTTGATTTTCTCAAAACATCAAAAAATTAGACTTATACGGTTTGTGACTTTCACCGTCTATATCTTTTCATGTCTTTTAATATTGTTCTTTTCAAGTACTTAGGCCTATTTGTATGTAGGCCTATCTATACGTAGGTCTATCTGTATGTAGACCTATTTGTATGTAGGCCTATCTGTACGGAGGTCTATCTGTGCGTAGACCTATTTGTATGTAGGCTTATCTGTTCATAGGTCTATCTGTACGTAGGCCTATCTGTATGTAGGCCTATCTGTATGCAGGCCTATTTGTACGTAGGCCTATCTGAACGGAAATGCAATGCTTGAGAATGTTCTCTATTATGTTTTAAGAGTGATGATAGTACAAGTAGTATGATACATCACGTGAAATTTACAACGTAACTTTGATGGTTTCAAATGTCATACATGTTCACAGGAAGATAGATAATAGAATAATGCAAATTACTCTTTTACCAGTTTCATGACATATTATTATACTATACGTTGAATGGAGAAGTATAATATATAATAACTTATATATATATATATATATATATATATATATAGATAACTTACATTATACATTAACGGCTTGTTCATGTAAAACACAGATCATGTATGATACACTATTGCTGTTATTTTTATACTTTTCTGCAAAAACTGCAATCTGAAAATGAAAAAAATTCTTCCATTCGGTTGAATCAGTAAAGATTACTTCAAGATTCACACATGCTACATATAATAAGAAAAGAGAAACGAGTCAAATTGCTCAAAAATGTTTTGGCTGGACGTTGAGCAACAGCACTGACTGGCACGTTTTTGATATGGGTTTTCCATCATTTAACTTTCACAAGAATCAAACGATGCCACAATAATAATAATAATAATAATAATAATAATAATAATAATAATAATAATAATAATAATAATAATAATAATAATAATAATAATAATAATAATAATAAAAATGATAATGATGATGATGATGATGATGATGATAATAATAATAATAATAATAATCAATTATTCATTCAGTGCTCAATGAACCGTGAACAGGATTTGAAAAAAAAAACAGCATGTTACACATGTGAACCCAAACACTGCATCAAAACAAAAAAACAAACAAAATGAAAAAATAAACAAATTAATTAATAAAAAAATTAATATTAGTAACCTTTTTAAAAAAAATACCAGAGAGCGTCAATCAAACAAAACAGGATGAACTAAAATTGCTCCATTTTAAATTAACAATAAATAATAATATTCTAATTTCTATACATCAGTAGCCAGTTTAGAGCTGTTCATATGCAAAGGCGTGATTCTAGTCATCGTGGGCGGAGGTGTTGTCGTATCGTAGTTATTGCCCCTGAAGCTGCTCATATTGAATCCAGGCCCACCAGTGCTTGTGCTGTACAGTGAATCAAATCTGAAACAATTGCGAAGCATAATTATGAAAAATAGTTTTGGTTTTTTGGGAGGATTATTTGTTTACAATTTTTTGGGGGTTGAATCAAGGTTTGCTTTACCCTGTCCACCCACCGTATGCGATGATCTCAGGGTAAATTGAGAGAAAATAGCAAGTTGAAAGTCGTGTGAATGAGTGGAATGAAAGAAATAGGACCTTACAGCAACTCCCGTTAACCACCCATTTGAGAACACGAAAAAAAAAAAAAGGATTGAAATCAAACACAACTATGTGTTTGTCCAACTATGTGTTTGTCCAACTATGTGTTTGTCCAACTATGTGTTTGTCCAATAAGAGTTGTTTTTTTGGGGTTGTTGTTTGGGTTTTTCTTGTCCAATGAACTTTGCTTTTCTTCTTTTGTGTGCAATAAAAGTTAGTTTTTTTCTTGAGTGTGCAATAAAAGTTAGTTTTTTCTTGAGTGTGCAATAAAAGTTAGTTTTTTCTTGAGTGTGCAATAAAAGTTAGTTTTTTCTTGAGTGTGCAATAAAAGTTGATTTTTTCTTGAGTGTGCAATAAAAGTTGATTTTTTCTTGAGTGTGCAATAAAAGTTGATTTTTTCTTGAGTGTGCAATAAAAGTTGATTTTTTCTTGAGTGTGCAATAAAAGTTAGTTTTTTCTTGAGTGTGCATTAAAAGTTAGTTTTTTTCTTGAGTGTGCAATAAAAAGTTAGTTTTTTCTTGAGTGTGCAATAAAAGTTAGTTTTTTTCTTGAGTGTGCAATAAAAGTTAGTTTTTTCTTGAGTGTGCAATAAAAGTTGATTTCTTCCTTGAGTGTGCAATAAAGTTAGTTTTTCATGTGTAATAAAAGCTGATTTTTCTTTGCGTGTGCAATAAAAGCTGATTTGCAAGATCTGTCCTCACCTGCCCTGAACTACCCTGAATTGTCCTCACCTGCCCTGAACTACCCTGAATTGCCTCACATGCTCTGAACTACATTGAATTACGCTCACATATCCCGGTCTACGCTGAATTGCCCTCACATACTCTGAACTACATTGAATTACGCTCACATACCCGGTCTACGCTGAATTGCCTCACATACTCTGAACTACATTGAATTACGCTCACATACCCCGGTCTACGCTGAATTGCCCTCACCTGCTCGAGCTACCCTCATTTATCCTGAACTACCTTCACCTGCAGTTAACTACCCTCTTTAAACCCTGAACTGCCCTGAACTACCCTCACCTACCCTGAACTGCCCTGAACTTCCCTGAACTACCCTCGCCTACGCTGAAATGCCCTCACCTGCCCTCAATTACCCTCACCTACCCTGAATTACCTCACCTACCCTAAATTTCCTCACCTACCATGAACTGTCCTCACCTACCCTGAAGTAACTCACCTACCCTAAATTGCCCTCACCTACTATGAACTGTCTCACCTACCCTGAACTGCCCTCACCTACCCTGAACTGTCCTTACCTACCCTGCATTTCACCTACCCTGAATTGCCCTCACCTACCCTGAACTGTCCTTACCTACCCTGAATTTCCTCACCTACCCTGAATTGTCCTCACCTACCCTCAACTACCCTCACCTGCTCTGAAATACCCTCACCTAACCTGTATTACCCTTATCTACCCTGCATTTCCCTCACCTACCCTGAACTACCCTCACCTACCCTGAACTGCCCTCAGCTACCCTGAATTACCCTAACGCACCCTGAATTGCCCTCATATACCCTGAATTGCCCTAGTCTACCCTGACTTACCCTCACCTACCCTGAACTACCCGTACCTACCCAAATTTCCCCTCACCTACCATCACCTACCCTCACCTACCTTGAACTGCCCTGGGCTGCCTTCACCTGCCCTGAATTGCCCTTACCTACCTTGTATTACCCTCCTACCCTGTATTACCTCATCTACCCTGCATTGACCTCACCTGCCCTGAACTACCCTCACCTACACTGAACTACCCTCACCTACCCTGAACTACCCTCACCTACACTGAACTACCCTCACCTACACTGAACTAACCTCACTTACTCTCACCTGTCAAACTCTCACCTGTCAAACTCTCATCTGTCAAACCTCACCTGTCTAACCCTCAACTGTCTAGCCCTCACTTGTCAAACCCTCACCTGTCAAACTCTCATATGTCAAACCTCACCTGTCAAACACTCACCTGTCAAACCCTCACATATCCCAACCTCAACTGTCAAACCTCACATATCCCAACCCTCACCTGTCAAACCCTCACATATCCCAACCTCACCTGTCAAACCTCACATATCCCAACCCTCAACTGTCAAACCTCACCTGTCAAACCCTCACATATCCCAACCCTCAACTGTCAAACACTCACCTGTCAAACCCTCGCATATCCCAACCTCAAATGTCAAACCTCACCTGTCAAACCCTCACATATCCCAACCCTCAACTGTCAAACCTCACCTGTCAAACCCTCACATATCCCAACCCTCAAATGTCAAACACTCACCTGTCAAACCTCACCTGTCAAATCCTCACCTGTCCAACCCTCACTTGTCAAACCTCCTCGCTTGTCAAACCCTCACTTGTCAAACCCTCACCTGTTAAATCCTAACCTGCCAAACCCTCACTTGTCAAACCCTCACACCTGTCAAACCTCGTGCACAACCTCACCTTCCTAACCCTAACCTCTCACCTTGTCCAACTCTCACCTCCCCCAGTCCTGCCTCACCTGCCCAGCCCTCAACTCACCTGTCTGATGGAATGGGGTCATCTCCCCCATGCACGTATTCACCGTCGTAGATGGGGTGGTCTGAGTATGACTCGTATGGTTCAATGAAGCCATAGCTGTTATTATTGCCCTTGTCTGTTCCTGTTGGTGATGACAAATTGAAAAGAAAATTATGTAACAAGGGCGATGGAATAATGCCCAAATAATGGACGCACTAGCTGTAAGGGCGATGGAATAATGCCCAAATAATGGACCACTAGCTGTATGGGCGATGGAATAATGCCCAAATAATGGATGCACTAGCTGTACGGGCGATGGAATAATGCCCAAATAATGGATGCACTAGCTGTAAGGGCGATGGAATAATGCCCAAATAATGGATGCACTAGCTGTAAGGGCGATGGAATAATGCCCAAATAAGGAGGCACTAGCTGTAAGGGCGATGGAATAATGCCCAAATACTGGACGCACTAGCTGGGGTTTTTTGGGTCATGTAAGACTGATAACAGTTAGATATGTATACCATATGTATTGTGTTAGGAGTCAGGGGCTAGGTAGGTCATTTTGACCTTTAAATGCCCCATACATCTTAATACAATCATGGAGTTTAAAAAAAAGGAAGATGAACATACAGTAATCAATAAGAACAATGCACATTCGTTCATCGTACAAAATATTTTAAACCATAGAGCTCCATATCAATGGAATTTTCAAAAGAATTAATACTTTTTGAATTTTCTTTTGTTTTGAACTGTAAACTGTTCCATGTGTTGCCTGTTCTTTATAATGAAAAAAACAACTATGTTTAACAGAAGTAGAACTTTCTGTAATATTTTATATATATATATATATATATATATATATATATATATATATATATATATATATATATAGATATAGATAGATAGATAGATAGATAGATAGATAGATAGATAGATAGATAGATAGATAGATAGATAGATAGATAGATAGATAGATAGATAGATAGATAGTAGATAGATAGATGTATAGTACTTTATTGTCTTCATCTTAAATTTCCTTGAGAATATATAGTATATAGCGATTGTGACTTTCAAAAAAACGTTCTCCCTGAAGGAACATTAAACATATTATTCAACTGTGTTGATAAAGAAAATAAAGATGTGCAGAGGAAAAAAACACACCTAATAATCAATAATTTCAAAGGAATAACAGAATTATGTTGGGGGAATGTTTATCCAACTTTTAAAACGAAATTGTAGTTCTTTTAGTCTAAAGGAAGAAGAAGAGAAAAATTGTTGTTCTTTTAGTCTAAAGGAAGAAGAAGAGAAAAATTATAGTTCTTTTAGTCTAAAGGAAGAAGAAGAGAAAAATTGTAGTTCTTTTAGTTTAAAGGAAGAAGAAGAGAAAATTGTAGTTCTTTTAGTCTAAAGCAAGAAGAAGAGAAAAATTGTAGTTCTTTTTAGTCTAAAGGAAGAAGAAGAGAAAATGGTAGTTCTTTTTAGTCTAAAGGAAGGAGAAGAGAAAAATTGTAGTTCTTTTAGTCTAAAGGAAGAAGAAAAGAAAATTGTAGTTCTTTAAGTCTAAAAGAAGAAGAAGAGAAAAATTGTAGTTCTTTTAGTTTAAAGGAAGAAGAAGAGAAAATGGTAGTTCTTTTAGTTTAAAGGAAAAAGAAGAGAAAAATGGTAGTTCTTTTAGTCTAAAGGAAGAAGAAGAGAAAAATTGTAGTTCTTTTAGTCTAAAGGAAGGAGAGAAGAGAAAAATTGTAGTTCTTTTAGTCTAAAGGAAGAAGAAAAGAAAATTGTAGTTCTTTTAGTCTAAAGCTAGAAGAAGAGAAAAATTGTAGTTCTTTTAGTCTAAAGGAAGAAGAAGAGAAAAATTGTAGTTCTTTTAGTCTAAAGGAAGAGGAATAGAAAATGGTAGTTCTTTTAGTCTAAAAGAAGAAGAAGAGAAAAATAATACTAACGGGAGAGAAAATACAAAGAAGCGAAGGGACCCATCTAAAGGATGGACCAAAGTCGAAGCGGTTGATGAAGACATATTTTTATCTTTTTGTTATTTTTGTTTAAGTTTGAATATCTAAAAAAAAATAATTAGCAAACATAACATAAAAAACCTGACAGAATAGGAAACAAACAAGGGTATCCACGAACTCAAAATATAAAAAATCTGGTTGTTGTAACCAGATAAGACTTATTCAAACAGATGACTCCATGTTTTGGAAATCTAAATAAACACAAATAAATTTTAAAGGAAAGAGATTAAGAAACCTGAAATGAATCAATCTAAATCATTGATGATAAAAAAACCCAACAAAAACAACAAAAACTCAGAATCAATAAAAAAGAAAATTGTTTTCTACTAGGAAGAAACCAACCAACTAGTTCATGCAACATTATCGAATCTACCACAAAGAACAATGCTTTCTTTTGACACTGAATGAGAAAAACCCATGAACTTTGACCTCCAAAGTTCACCAGATGAAAAAAAGCAATACATTTTGCATAATTTATGCGTGCGAGTTGCTTTCAAATTTCTTTCTTCTTGAGAAAATAAAAAAAAAAAAATGCAAAACAACAGAACGCCGATCAACTTCAGCAGTGTGGGATGCAAAATGGAAGGAGTGGTCATTTCAATCGTGTGCTTACGTCACAATTACGTCTTCCTCTACATCTTTCTACCATCTATTGCATGGCTTCCTTTCGGGTTTCCGCTTTCTTTTCTCCACTCAATTTTCCTTTCTTGGGTTTTTCGACTTTCTTTTCTCCACTCACTTTACCCTCCAACACCACCACTCTCCCCCTTTCTTGGATGTTTTCATGACTTTTTGGATGTTGTTCGCTTTCTTTTCTCCACTCACTTTACCCTCCAACACCACCACCCTCCCCCTTTCTTGGATGTTTTCATGACTATTGGGTTTCGCTTTCTTTTCTCCACTCACTCCAACACCACCACCCTCCCTTTCTTGGATGTTTTCTGACTGACTCTCCCCCTTTCTTGACTGACTTTTGGTGTTGCCAAAAGTTCAGCTATTTTGACTGAGACTGACTGACTGACTGACTCCATCCGTTTCCCTGCAACTCTTGTCTTAGGAATGTGTTGGTTCTGTGTTCAGTCCATGAAACTCTCAGGGATTTTTGTGTAAGCATTTCATTTCGAAGGAATTTAACACTGCTTGCTGCCTTTCCTTAGCCAGAGGCGTTGAAGTGGAACGGGAATCACAGAGTTGTTAGCTTGTATATGTAATCACCACAACACTGATTCAAAACTCATGGCTGGCCCAAGTGGGTGGGGTGGGATTTTTTGGACAACGTTGTACTCTTAGAACATGTACTTCACTCTACTTTCCTCACCTGACTCAGGTGTGAATGAGTACCCAGCTATAGGTAGAAAAAATCTTGTCAAATTGTTAAGTTAGTACGAAGCACCTAACAGGATACTGTACTGCATGCTCTCCTGGGAGTTGAGAAGGAGTCTGAATGAAACGGCCTGTTGGGGTTGGGGGGGAGAGGGGATACATTAAAGGTGTACAGTCAGTCAGTAAATGCCCCATGCAATGTTTTTTTGTTGTTGTTTCTTTGACATTTACCCCCGTCGTCCATCATTGCGGTGATCTCAAGGTGAATAGTAAACAGGAAGATGAAAGATAAGTGGGGGGGGGGAGAAGAAAAAGACCACTTATTGGCAGGAATCCAATGGATTTTTGTGTCTTTATAAAAGTAAAAACAAACCAAAAAACACAAAACTGATTCAGACAGATTCAATGTGTAAAACTGGCACTGACATCTATAGCATAATAACACCATATTACATGTATTGGAAGGAAAACAAGAAAAAAAACCTTCTTTTTTTTTTTTTAAATGAAAAGAAAGAATATTTATCGACATTCTCGGAAGAAAAAAGCGAAACAGAACCGATGGACAACCAAGAAAAACAAATTTGAAAATGAAAGTTTTTGTGTTTTTTTAGGTTTTTTTTTTTTTTGGGGGGGGGTGTTCGAGGAAGGTGACACATAAGTGAGGAAACAGATGACATATTTATTATGGATGTGGACGAGAACGGGAGAGAATGGGAAGAGGGTGGTGGTGGAGGTGGGAGGAAGAAAGAAGGAGGGAAGGAGGGAAGAGGAAGGAAGGAGGACGGAGGAGGGAAGACGAAGGAGGAAGGAGGGAGGAGGAAAATAAGAAAGGGGGAAAGGAAAAACTGGCCAATAATTAAAGCAATATTTAATATATAGAGAGAGTTAGACCGCTGAAGAAACCTGTCTCCATTTGCGGCAGGTAGCCCATGATAGGAGCGACTGTGTTTCTTTCCGACGACCTTCCTCACTTTCCCCTTGCCGTTCTAAATGAAAGAGAGAGAGAGTAAGGTTTTTTTTTTAAATGATCTAATTTACCCACATCTACCACGAAGGTGAATCAGATCTCGGTTTGTTTGGTTTTTTTTTAAATTGGGGTTTATATTATATTGGGTATCATTTTTAAGAATTTCCCCGGACTGACCTGTAAACAGCCAAGTGAAGGGATCTTTAACGTGCACAGAATGTTGTTGTTGTGATATGTACACGGGACCTCCTTTTTCTCGTCCGTCTCCTATGGAACAAAAGGTGTCGATCTACCTACTTGGACCAGGGGATGGGCGGAGGGGGGGTTAGATTAACTCGATAAAAACTGGAGAACATTGTTCTTGAGCCACGACCTATGGGATGAGGGGCCGACATCTTGCCTCTGGACTACCGAGTCCTTCAGAGCGTAAGGACTGGAGGGTGCGTGCGTTTGTTTGTTTCTTTCATTTAAAATTTACATAGTCCACCATATGTGGTCATATCAGAGTGAAGTAAAGGAGAAAATAGGAAGATGAAAGAAAGATAAGTGAAAGAGAGAGGGAAAGGAATGCAAGTTTTTGTTTCATGGAACTTTACTCCGTCCATCATTTGAATTGAATTGAATTGAATTGATTTGAATTGATTTGAATTGAATTGAATTGAATTGAATTGAATTGAATTGATTTGAATTGAATTGAATTGATTTGATTTGAATTGAATTGAATTGAATTGATTTGAATTGATTTGATTTGAATTGATTTTGATTTGATTTGATTTGATTTTGATTTGATTTGATTTGATTTGAATTGAATTGAATTGATTTGAATTGAATTGAATTGAATTGATTTGATTTGATTTGAATTGAATTGAATTGATTTGAATTGATTGAATTGAATTGAATTGAATTGAATTGAATTTGATTTGATTTGATTTGAATTTGGTTTGGTTTGATTTGGTTTGATTTGATTTGATTTGATTTGAATTGATTTGAATTGATTTGATTTGATTGATTTGATTTGATTTGAATTGAATTGATTTGATTTGATTTGATTTGAATTGGTTTGAATTGGTTTGAACTGAATTGAATTGAATTGAATTGATTTTGATTTGAATTGAATTGAATTGAATTGAATTGATTTGATTTGATTTGATTTGAATTGAATTGAATTGAATTGATTTGAATTGATTTGAATTGATTTGATTTGATTTGATTTGATTTGATTTGAATTTATTTGATTTGATTTGAATTGATTTGATTTTGTTTTGAATTGATTTGAATTGATTTGATTTGATTTGATTTGATTTGATTTGATTTGATTTGATTTATTTTGAATTGAATTGAATTGAATTGAATTGAAGTGATTTGAATTGATTTGATTTGATTTGAATTGAATTGAATTGAATTGAATTGAATTGAATTGAATTGAATTGAATTGAATGAATGAATTGAATTGAATTGATTTGATTTGATTTATCCACATCCACAACTAAGAGGATCTCAGGGTGTTTGATAGGATTGTAATTTTTTCCCGGACTGCCCTGTAAACAAATAAGGTATCTTTAACGTGCACAGTGTTGTGAGCTGAACGGGACCTCATTTTCATCTTCCGTCTCTGATGGGACTAGTGTTGATCCACCTACCTGGACCAGGTAGGAAGGGGTCTATTTTGTTCCAAAAAAAAAACTCAAGAAAAGTTGCCGAACGTTGGCGGGGTTTGAACCCACGACCTTTTGGTTGAAAAGTCGACACCTTGCCTCTGGACTACCGATTCCCTTATAGGAAAGTGGTTCATAAGCAAACAATTTAAAGAAAGGATTGTAAATGACAAAGTGTCCCCACACATTATTTCAGGGTTGATTTTTTCCCCCTCGTAATTCTATAAAGAAATTAATCAATATTCTATATTCAATTAATTTTAAATTATTTTAAAAGGAGTTTTCGATATTGGAGAATATTTCAGTTTATTATTCCTTCTAATAGAAGAAAAAAAGAAAGAAAGAAAGAAAGAAAAGAAAAGAAATAAATTATTTATAGAGCACTGATATCCACATAAGAAAAAAAAGCTCAATTGCAAAGATAACAGTCGGCAGTTTCAAAACAACAATATTCAGCCAAATACAGGACTAAAAGACCAAACCATATTGCAATTAGTAACCAGACCGATCAACTCTCTCTCACTCCCGTTGTCTTAAAGCCAAGTAGGGATTCTATAACTACACATACAAACACAGATACAGATGACGTCATACATTTCCCAAATTGTACCATGAAACATCATGTAACTATGACGTCAGAGTCGATCGTAACATATGACGCACAGTTTTTGTGACAACAAAGATTTAACTTGTAGACAGGCTTAACTAAAACGTTGAGATTTCTCATTGATTTCGACTAAAACGTTGAGATTTCTTCGACTAAAACGTTGAGATTTCTTATTGATTTCATTGAAAACGTTGAGATTTCTCATTGATTTCGACTAAAACGTTGAGATTTCTCATTGATTTCGACTAAAACGTTCAGATTTCTCATTGATTTCGACTAAAACGTTCAGATTTCTCATTGATTTCGACTAAAACGTTCAGATTTCTCATTGATTTCGACTAAAACTTTCAGTTTTCACATTGATTTCGACTAAAACGTTCAGATTTCTCATTGATTTCGACTAAAACGTTCAGATTTCTCATTGATTTCGACTAAAACGTTCAGATTTCTCATTGATTTCGACTAAAACGTTCAGATTTCTCATTGATTTCGACTAAAACGTTCAGATTTCTCATTGATTTCGACTAAAACGTTCAGTTTTCACATTGATTTCGACTAAAACGTTCAGTTTTCACATTGATTTCGACTAAAACGTTCAGTTTTCACATTGATTTCGACTAAAACGTTCAGATTTCTCATTGATTTCGACTAAAACGTTCAGATTTCTCATTGATTTCGACTAAAACGTTCAGTTTTCACATTGATTTCGACTAAAACGTTCAGTTTTCTCATTGATTTCGACTAAAACTTTCAGTTTTCTCATTGATTTCGACTGAAACTTTCAGTTTTCTCATTGATTTCAATTTTAAAAATTCAGTTTTGAAATTTATTTCGATATAACAGGGTCAGTTTACAAATCAATTTCGACTAAAACGTTCAATTTGCACATTGATTTCGACAAAAGTGTACAATTTTCAAATTAATTTCGACAGAAACGTTCAGTTTTCAAATTAATTTCCAAGGCCGAAAGAAGAAAATAGTGTTCATATTATACTACGCATTATCTCAGTAATTTCCTTTCTCCTGAAGGAATTAGAGTTTGTTTTTTTATAAACCGATACAAAAGACAGTAATTACACATCACATCTTTAGGTCGCTTTGACATCAAAACTTGACCTACATAAAGCAATGGAAGAAACAATATATTTTAGGACATTGACTTTTGACAAATGAGTTATAAAGACAACACAGAGATCTGGAAATAAATACAAAGACTTGATACCAAAAGAAATCGCCTTTAATGGGTTGAGTTGTGTTGTTTTTTTTTCTTCTTTCAAATTAGTTCTCAGAGAGTACAATATTAATAGGTAATATAATAAATTCAACAGATTTTAAAAACCAAATAATTTTTGTTTTCAAATCACCCTGAAAGTTTGACGTCAAAAGAGCAATCATGAAAACCTTGTATAAAAAAAATTTACTCTACGTTGCTGGATTGTTTTTTTCCCTTTGGGGGTTTCGACTTTCATAAACAATACACTTTTCTGCAATTCAAATTTACATGAGAAATAATACAAACAACTGTGTATTTGTAGCGTAATTCAGATCACCACAATTCTAATTTCAAAATTTCGTCTTTAAAAATTTTTTATACAAAGTTGAAATTTTTAACTTTTCATTTAATTTTCATCTTTTATCAAAGCACAACAGAGGCTACCTATTACAAAAACGACCATTAGTTAAGCAGTCAATTCCTGAAGTAATCAAAGAACTATCATCCAAAAACAAAAACAAAACAAAAACAAAGAAACAAAGAAACAAAAAAACAAAGAAACAAAGAAAGCCAGCAAACAATAACGAAAAAAATAACCTTAACAACCCAAAATTAAAAGCCAAGTTTTTTAAATTAGAAACGAAAAAATAACCGTAACAACCCAAAATCAAAATACTAACAGCAAACCAATTATAGAGCTATGTACATCTCTCCACTTTTAATTTAAAATGTTCACAGATTTATGTTATATTGTCAAAAAAAAAACCCAATAATTTAAAAATGAAATTCAAAGCAAACCCACAATAAATGTTTGTTTTACTTTTCTGTTCTTGATGAAACAATTTTTGTTACAGTTAATACATGAAAGTACTAACGTTTTTTCTATTATTTTTCTTCAGCTGTTCAAACTTTGTCACCAAGCAACGATACAAAAAAACTAACAAATTTTGAAAAAAGGAAGGAAAAAACAAACCAAAACAAACACACTCCCCCCCCAAAAAAAAAAACAAAAGAAAACAAAACAACCCAACACACACAGAAAACCCAAAACAAAACAAACAAAAAACAAAGCAACAACAAAAAACCAAAAACGAAAAACAAAAAAACAAACGAAAAACACCTCACCCAAAAAATTCTTTCCCTAAAAAAACATCAAAATATGTAAACAAAGGGGGGGGGTGAAAAAGAAATAAAAATAAAAGAAACCACCAAAAAGGGTCACATAATTCACCTTGATCACCTTGATCACCTTGATCACCTTGATCACCTTGATCATAATTAATTAACTCCCCCACCCTGCCCGCCTCCCCAAGCCACCCCCCATCCCGTTCACTTACCTTATATTGGCACGTCGTCATAATCAGCAGAGAAGCGGTAGACATCCTTCGTGTAGCCTTGTCGGAACTGACCCATCAACGTGCTGGGGGAGTCGGATTTGTTTGATTCTTGTCCGATGAACTGTCCGTGTCTGTGTAGGGAACCTGTTTTGGTTGTATCCGGATTGGTCTAAAATTACCGTTGTGGTTTGGTAGGAAGATTGATTTGGTTTGATTTGGTTGGTTGGTTGGTTGGTTGGTTGGTTGATTTGATTTGGTTTGGGTTTGGATTTGGGTTTGGGTTTGATTTCGGATTTAAATTTCAGACGAATTGCCCAAGGGGTTTTTTTTGGACATTTTTTTTTTGGAGGAAGGGAGGGGGGTGAGTGAGGGGAGAGGTGGTATTTGGAGGGTCGCGTCGGTTGATGGGGAGGGTTGGAGGAGAAGTGGAAATTAGTTTGAGGGTGAGGGTGATGGGAGGTAGGAGAGCTGAATATATAGTGGAGGGAAGGGGAGGAGAGGCAGTTGTATTGGGGTGAGGGCTAAACGAGGGAAGATGTGGGCTAGGGATGATAAGTAAATATTGTGATGCATGGGAAAGTTATTATTGTATTGGGAGCAATTGGGGGGGAGGGGAGGAGAATAGGGCGTCCAATGGAGGGAGTGTTGTAGCTGAGCCAGAGAGTGGGGAGGGATGGAGGAGGGATGGAGGGGGAAGTTGAAGAGAAGTTGCTATTTTTTGTATTGATTGCATGCAGCACAAGAAATTCAAAGCATGTCAAGTGAACAGTGAGAATGATGAAATATGATTAGCTATATTGTTTTCTATAATCAAAAGCTGACAAAAGCACACAAAACAATCGTAGTTTGTAGATGACGTAGCATAGTAACCATAACAACGTGTTAAAAACAAGAAAGAAAGTGGTTGAAAAGGAAAGAAGTGTTTTTTTTTACAATTAAAAGCAAACATAGAACGTAAAAATAAATGACACAAGTTTCTATAAAAGACGGAAAAGTAAGACAAAAGAAAAGGAGAAAAAAACGACACAAGTTTCTATAAAAGACGGAAAAGTAAAGAAAAGAAAAGGAGAAAAAAACGACACTGGTTCTAAAAAGACGGAAAAGTAAAGGTGAGAAAAGGAAAAAAAAAAAAAAAACACCTGGGAAAATATTTCAATGTAATGAGACAACTTGAGACAATGTGTGAGACAATGTGTAAGACAATGTAAGACAGTGTGTAAGACAATCTTGTAAGTGTTTGTAAGACAATGTGTAAGACAATGTGTGAAGAGAAAGTGTGTAAGACAATGTGTAAGACAGTGTGTAAGACAATGTGAGTTGAGACAGTGTGAGACAGTGGTAAGACAATGATGTGAGACAATGTGTAAGACAATGTGTAAGACAATGTGTAAGACAATGTGTAAGACAATGTAAGACAATGTGTAAGACAGTGTGTGAGACAATGGGAGACAATGTGAGACAATGTGTAAGACAGTGTGTGAGACAGTCTGTAAGACAGTGTGTGACAACAAGTAGATGAGAATCTAACCAGATGGAAGGTGAATGGACAGATAAGTACAATGACATTGATGTGACGTCTGACATCGCAAGACCAAGTAGATGAGAATCTAGCCAGATGGAAGGTGAATGGACAGATAAGTACAATGACATTGATGTGACGTCTGACATCGTGACAGCAAGTAGATGAGAATCTAGCCAGACGGAAGGTGAATGGACAGATAAGTACAATGACATTGATGTGACGTCTGACATCGTGTAAGACCAAGTAGATGAGAATCTAGCCAGATGGAAGGTGAATGGACAGATAAGTACAGAGAAAGTTATAAGCGATCAAAGTTAGAGAGTTCAGCTTTGAGAGAGAGAAAGACAGATATAGAGACAGACAGACAGACAGACAGACAGACAGATATATATATATATAGAGAGAGAGAGAGAGAGAGAGAGAGATATAGAGAGAGAGAGAGAGATAGAGAGAGAGAGAGAGAGAGAGAGAGAGAGAGAGAGAGAGAGAGAGAGAGAGAGAGAGAGACAGAGAGAGAGACAGACAGACAGACAGATGACAGACAGACAGAGAAAGAGAGAGAGAGACAGAGACAGAGACAGAAAGAGAGAGAGAGAGAGAGAGAGAGAGAGAGAGAGAGAGAGAGAGAGAGAGAGAGAGAGAGAGAGAGAGAGAGAGAGAGAGAGAGAGAGAGGGAGGGAGAGAGAGAGAGAGAGAGAGAGAGAGAGAGAGAGAGAGAGAGAGAGAGAGAGAGAGAGAGAGAGAGAGAGGGAGAGAGAGAGAGAGAGAGAGAGAGAGAGAGAGAGAGAGAGAGAGAGAGAGAGAGAGAGAGAGAGAGAGATATTGTGATATGGTAGCCCTAGAAAGATGATCAACAGTGTCTTCTGTAACGATGTGATGACAATGACAACATGAAATATTTCACATAACATTAATGATCCTGTGCATGAAATAGTGGGGAAAAATATTGGTGGCTTTTTTTTTTAAACACACACAATATTATAATATGAAATGTCTATGGTAAAACCACTTATCATTATTATTCCTTCAGAGTCATCTTAATTTCCAATAGTTTTTTTTCTTTTTTTTTCGACTATTAGATCATGAAAACGTAATCAATGAATGTTTAAAGTGACTGAAAATTAAAAAAAAAATAATTTTGTTTTCCTTGTCTTATCTTTTTCATTTTCCTTTGCAATGTTTTTCTTTTTTTCTTTTCTTTATATATATATATATATATATATATATATATATATATATATATATATATATATATATATATGTATTATTACTATCTAGTATAAAAAGGCATTGCTATACACGTTTTATTAATTATAATCACAGGGTTTAATCTCAATGTCACGATTACATCCCGTCGTCGCATGACAATGAACAAAAAACAAAAAGGTTCCAAGTGCAGTTTTATGCTGTGTGGGTCGAGTTAATATCATGGCCTGTAGAGGATTATATCCGAAATGTTCTACAGGTATGATCATTTTCTGTGTTTCGTACTTAAATGATCACTCCATCCCGAGATAGAAAAACGCAGATTCAAAAAATTTTTTTTTAATATTATATTTATGAGTTAATACTTTCTTTGTTTATCAGTTCCCATTCTACATTTTGGTGTATGGGTTAATTACTTTGAATCAGGTTGTTTTGGATAAGCAGGGATTAGCCCACTGTACCCTAGGTAGATGGTAGGGGCTGCCACCTTCAGGCCCCCCACCGGGCCTTGTTATTTTCTGTCAGGGTTAACTCCTTAGCCTTTAGTCATTCTAGACCAGTCTGCAAGGCATCGGGTTCTTATTTTCTGCAAGGCAGCAGGAGGCTCGTGGAGGGCGGGATTATTTACTCCCCATTACAGGTGCTTACCTGTCCAATGTCCGCTGTGTTAATACTATGTTGTTTTTTTTTATTTTGAGGTATTGCAAACTTTGGCGTCAAATTAAATTTCTCAAAAGTAAAATAAAAATGCAGATGGAACCTTTGTAATCTCATGCAACGACGACGAAAACGTGTTAAGTGTAGTCACACAGATTTTGTTTAATACACTGAAAATTACTCCGTCTACCATTGCGGTGATCTCAGGGTGAATTAACAGGAAATAACAAGATGTTTGTGTTTTTCTTTGAAATTTACCTGGTCCACAATTAGTCCACAATTACGGGTGATCTCAGTGTGAATTAAGAGGAAACAGCAAGATGAAAAAATAAGTGAAAGAAGGAAAGGAAAGAAGTAGGACTTACCAGAAGTGCTCACCAACCGCCCGCTAGTAACACAGATGATGTTAGGTGTGTTGACACATATATTTTTTTTTTTTTAACAAATCGTGAAAGATTTAAAATTTAAAACCAAACAACTCTATATCTAAATATTGTTCATGGAATAAAAAATATAAATGCACATATTGTACTGCAAATTCGATTTAAGATGACATCAATGTTGTTGCTATTTTTAAATCATTATCAAAGTACCCCCAACCTGCTGTGTCCTATAATTATGCACAAAATTTTTAAAAATTGAAGAAGAAAAAACAAACCTGTTTTAAAAAAATCCCATCAAGAAATAAATAAATAAGTAAATAATAAATAGATATAAATATAAACAAAGAAAAAAAATTAAGAAAATAATAAATCTTATAATCGTAACATCATATACCTCTATTGTCTAGAAGCTTTTTTCTAAACACTCAAATCATATTTTAAAATGATACGTAAAAGGGTGAGGAAGGAAGGTAAGAAAATAAATAAATAAATGAAATAAATAAATAGATATATAAATGAATGAATAAATGAATAAATAAAACATTACATAAATAATGCAATAAATAAATAATAATAGGATAATAATAATAAATAGATAAATAAATAGATAAACAAATAATTAAACAAATAAATAAATAAACAGATAAATAAATAGTTAAATAAATAAATAAATAGATAAATAAATAAATAAATAAATAAATAAATTTCAAAAAATAAAAAATAAATAACTTTAAAAATAGAAAAATTATTAACTATAATATATACTTTGAAATTTAATTTAAACAAAAATACTGGAAGCAGTAAGTATATTTTAAATGAAGAATATCGTTTCTGACCTAAAAAAAAAAAGAATAGAAAAGTCTCCCATAGTAGTCCAATGGAGTAATAAAAAAAAAAAAAACCCAGAGACATGCAGTAACAACAAAAAAAGCAAGCAAAATAAATCTTCAGGTGGCCACAGTTAGAGCCAAGTCTAAATTTAAACTACATGCCAAGCATAAGAAAAGGACGTAAAAAGGACGTAAAAGGACATATAAGGACGTGAAAGGACGTGAAAGGACGTGAAAGGACGTAAAAGGACGTAAAAGGACGTAAAAGGACGTATAAGGACGTGAAAGGACGTAAAAGGACGTATAAGGACGTGAAAGGCCGTAAAAGGACGTAAAAGGACGTATAAGGACGTGAAAGGACGTAAAAAAGGACGTAAAAGGACGTATACGGACGTAAAGGACGTATAAGGACGTAAAAGACGTAAAAGGACGTGAAAGGACGTGAGCCTGTAATACATTGAAAGCAAACAGAAAGAACATTGACACTGAATAATAAAAGGAAAATAACCTCAAAACAAGGCCGTTGTGTTGCGACCCATAGAGCAGAGCGCATCTCGGTTTTCTATAACATGAAGCAAAACGGGTGATAATAATCACCTCCTGGGCGGGACGCTACTCTGGGGTACGGTTTTACTCCCGAACTATTTACATCCATCATTAATTCTATTGACATCACTAATTCTATTTACACAACACAACACTCATGTCATTTACATCACTCTATTCTATTTACATCACTCATTCTATTTACATCACTCGTTCTATTTACATCACTCATTCTCTTTACATCACTCGTTCTATTTACATCACTCATTCTCTTTACATCACTCGTTCTATTTACATCACTCATTCTATTTACATCACTCATTCTATTTACATCACTCGTTCTATTTACATCACTCATTCTATTTACATCACTGATTCTATTTACTTCACTGATTCTATTTACATCACTCATTCTATTTACATCACTGATTCTATTTACATCACTGATTCTATTTACATCACTGATTCTATTTACATCAATGATTCTATTTACATCACTGATTCTATTTACATCGCTCCTTCTATTTACATCACTGATTCTATTTACATCACTCATTCTATTTACATCACTCATTCTATTTACATCACTCATTCTATTTACATCACTCATTCTATTTACATCACTCATTCTTATTTACATCGCTTATTTTCATTGACGCGCCAAAAATAGCTACACTGGGGATTTCTGTCTTTAGTTTTCAATCTCAATGCTATGCGTTGCATAATCATTTCTGATCATTGTTTTCCCCTTGCTGTCTCTTGCTCTTATAGCAATCTTAGACTCAGCAATAACGATGGCATTGACACACCTTTGAGGATTTAATAGGAACTCTTTTTTCACGGAAAAAACAAAAAAAATACATTAAGTTCATCCAGATGTTTTTGTTGAGTGCAGGGGGTGTATTGGGTGTTAATTTTGTTTAGGCTTGTTGGGTTGGGTTTTTTTTTAAAAGTTGACATGGAAAAAAAAGTTATCAGTATCGTCTTCACGATAATATGTGTTGGACATATCGACGCCTCCTCCTGGTGACTGTCAAATATAACATGACACCCCAGGAGCATCTGTTCTGTCTCTCCTCCACCCCCACCCCCGTGTGACGTGACGCCACTGAAAGTCAGTGAAATAAAAATAATAAAGAGCAGTAAATAAGAATAAAAACACAACATTGAAAATACTGGAAGACATTAAAATATGTAATTGGCTGATGGCTTTGTTAGCTGAATCAGAGCAGGAGGGAAGGAGGGGAGCAACATGGGAGTTGGGGGGGAGGGTGTAAGGGGTCGGATAAGGAAATAAGTAAAATGGGGAAAGGGGCGGGAAAGGTAAAGGAGAAAAGGAGAGCATGGGAAAGGGGAGAGGCAAGGAAGGAGTTGCTTAGGTGTAAAACTTATCAATCAAGGATAACTTAAGAATCACTTCTTTAAAAAAATACATATTATAAACTAAAACAAAAATAATACATTATAATTGATTGAATGTATTGTTATCATATATTATTATCATTTATATTTTAAAACGAAAATTAACAAAAACGACGTTGAAAATCGATTATTAAAGTCAGTAGTAGGGGAATATTTTGTAGAATCATAAATAAGGAAAACGAAAAAGTTAGCCTTTGCCCCTAACTATAAACCAAACATGGCCACAGCTCATGATAATCACATCAAAGGTGAGTGAGGGAGGGGGGTTGTTTGATTGAAATTTAACCCTGTCCACCATTCTGGGTGATCTCAGGGTGGCACATCAATGGGAGATAAATGATAATGTGGAAAATCAGACTAATTTGAAATTTTATTTTATTTCAGACCCTCTCTATCCCCATTAATTTACATCCTCCTACAAACATGTAGATCTAGTTTCTTTTTCCAATCTCTGAATTTAATCCCGCCAAAAACAATAATATATATATATATATATATATATATATATATATATATATATATATATATATATATATATATATATATATATATATATATATATATATATATATATATATATATATATATATATATATATATATATATATATATAAAATGTCATATTATATCTTTCTGTTGTTGAATTCTACTGATTAGATTTATAGGTGACAGAGAAAAAAGTAATTCTTTTCAAGGCAAAAAAAAAAAAGACCATAACAAAAACACGGTACAGTTTGTATCATGTTACGAATTTGCAATTTACACCTGTATTGGGATGTCGAATGAAGGAAATGTCCGACCTTGGAAGGCTACGAGTTACAATATAGTCCAATATAGGTCAACATTTGTATTCCTACGCCCCTTATGGTCATGAAATTAAGATTTAAATAGATACAGATTCTAGGTATCAAAAATAAGTCTAGTTTTCATCTAGATCTACTAACAGATTTAACTCAAATTAAATGGATCTAGATTTTAGGTCTCAAAATCTAGATCCAGATTGTGTTTATATATCTAGATTCTAGTTTAGTTTCTATCTATATCTACTTACAAATTGTACTCAAATTAAATAGATCTAGATATAGATTGAGATTACAAAATCTAGATCGAGATTGTGTTTACACATCTATATTCTAGTCTAGTTTCTATTTAGATCTAGATCTACTTACAAATTCAACTCAGATTAAATAGATCTAGATTCTAGGTATGACAATCTAGATCCAGATTGTGTTTATATATCTAGATTCTAGTCTAGCTTCTATCTAGATTCTAGATAAACTTACAAATTTTACTCAAATCAAATAGATCTAGATTCTAGATCTAGATCTAGATATCAAAATGTAGGATCCAGATCATGTTTATATATCTAGATTCTAGTCTAGCTTCTATCTAGATTCTAGATCTAGATCAACTTACAAATTTTACTCAAATCAAACAGATCTAGATTCTAGATATCAAAATGTAGGATCCAGATCATGTTTATATATCTAGATTCTAGTCAGCTTCTATCTAGATCTACTTACAAATTATACTCAAATTAAATAGATCTAGATTGTAGGTCTCAAAATTTAGGATCCAAATAGTTTTTATATATCTAGATTCTAGTCTAGTTTCTATCTAGATCTACTAACATATTTTACTCAAATTAAATAGTTCTAGATTCTAGGTCTCAAAATCTAGGATCCAGATTTTGTTTATGGCTATAGATCTAGATTCTAGTCTAGCTTCTCGATCTATCTAGATCTATGTCTACTAAGAGATTTAACTCAAATTAAATGAATCTAGATTTTAGGTCTCAAAATCTAGATCTAGATTGTGTTTATATATCTAGATTCTAGCCTAGTTTCTATTTAGATCTACTAACAGATACAACTCAATGTCAAGGTAAGAGGGCCAGTAATTGGGGTGGTCAAGGGTTCCAGATTAAAGGCCTGTAAATATCACCAAGGCTGGTTTATTCCTCTTTGACACTACTAATAAGGAATAATAATTCACGAATTTTCACCTGTGGTGAAACAGATTCTCACAGATACTTAAACTGTCTACCACATCCCACCCAAATGTCTTCACTGATCTGAATATGTCTGAAGCAAATTTAAAAAAATATATCTTGAAAAATTAGAGACAAAGGGACAAACGATGTCTTTAAGACAACTGGGACATTCACAACACACACACACGCAAACACACACACACACACACACACTCACACACACACTCAGACATGTTTGAAAGAACAATCCGAAAACATCTAAAATGCTTTCAAATAAATAAATTTACGAACATTTACTCAGTAACCATGCTAATAACCAATTAAAATCTAAAACAAGTCTTCCTTAAGACATAGATATAGATCTAATAAGGAAAAAATGGTAAACAATT
>JAXRKP010001413.1:112500-122500 GCA_037039925.1 Doris montereyensis
ACGTACTCTTAGATTGTTCATTCCTAAATCAATCATTCCTAGATTACGTACTCATAGATTGTTCATTCCTAAATCAATCATTCCCTAGATAACGTACTCATAGATTGTTCATTCCTAAATCAATCTCTCCTACACACCTAGACGCCCACACACACCTACACACATGCACCTACATACACACACACACACACACTACACATACACAAACCTACACACTAATAGACAGACAGACAGACAAACACAAAATCTCACCGTTTTTAAGAAACACAGCTTTTTGCTGGTGTCAGGAAACCCGTGGACACGTACCAGCCGAAACACACACAACTACACACACACACACACACACACACACTACACATACACAAACCTACACACTGATAGACAGACAGACAGACAGACAGACAAACACAAAAAGTGTCTCACCGTTTTTAATCAGCATTGCCTCCTTGCTGGTGTCAGGAAACCCGTGGACAGCTCCAGTGCAGACGTACCAGCCGAAGCTGTCAGTGGTCACCCGTTCGATGCGGTAAGTGTTCTTCGTCCACAGCACGTGGTGGGACTTGGGGGAGCGGTCACGGCGACGCCAGATGATGCTCGGGGTGGGGTTGCCATCCACCCGACACTCCAGGCTGGCCGGCTGACCAATGTTGGCGCCCACTACGCCTGTGATCTTCGTGATTATTGGCCCGTCTAGCGGTGAGAACAAACACAACACATTATTATTCTTTTAATTTATCTCAAACACGTTAATGATTTGAAGATAAAGATAAATATGAAGATAAAGATAATGATAAAGATAAAAATAAAGATAAAGATAAAGATAAAGATAAAGATAGAGATAAATATAAAGATAAAGATAAAGATAAAGATAAAGATAAAGATAAAGATAAAGATAGAGATAGAGATAGAGATAGAGATAGAGATAGAGATAGAGATAGAGATAGAGATAGAGATAGAGATAGAGATAGAGATAGAGATAGAGATAAAGATAAAGATAAAGATAAAGATAAAGATGGATTTTTAATTCGTATCCCTGTACAAGTGCAGGCTCACCGGCTGTGCATCATTTAACCCCCCCAGCGGGTCATTTCATTCAAAGTCCTTTCTCAACTCCAGGAGGAGCATACAGTTCACAAGAACAAGAAACCTGTTTTGCCGTTTCTTACTCTTACTAACACTTCTGACAATATATTCCTCTACCTATAGCTGGGTACTCATTCACACCTGAGTCAAGTGAGGAAAATAGAGTGAAGTACCTTTCCTAAGAGTACACCGTTGTGAAAAAACAACAACCCACATGTGCCAGCCGTGGGGCTTGAACCCGTGTAGATGTGATTACAAGCTCTCAACGCTACCGTTCAGCTACCAAGCCTCGTTTGATATACATGTAAATTAAAATTTAATTTACGCACATCTACAAATGACATCAGGGAAGGCCACGGGACATTTGGAGAAGGAGTAGAGCAAAGGACCGGAATAGACTGTATGTCAACTGGAATGAGCCTATTTGGAGAAAGAGTGTAGAAAAGGACCGGAAGAGACTGTATGTCAACTGGAATGAGCCTATTTGGAGAAAGAGTGTAGAAAAGGACCGGAAGAGACTGTATGTCAACTGGAATGAGCCTATTTGGAGACAGAGTGTAGAAAAGGATTTGGGAAGAGACTGTATGTCAACTGGAATGAGCCTATTTGGAGACAGAGTGTAGAAAAGGACCGGAAGAGACTGTATGTCAACTGGAATGAGCCTATTTGGAGACAAAGTGTAGAAAAGGACCGGAAGAGACTGTATGTCAATTGGAATGAGCCTATTTGGAGACAGAGTGTAGAAAAGGACCGGAAGAGACTGTAAGTCAACTGGAATGAGCCTATTTGGAGACAGAGTGTAGAAAAGGACCGGAAGAGACTGTATGTCAACTGGAATGAGCCTATTTGGAGAAAGAGTATAGAAACGGACCGAAGAGACTGTATGTCAACTGGAATGAGCCTATTTGGAGAAAGAGTGTAGAAAAGGACCGGAAGAGACTGTATGTCAACTGGCGTGAGCCTAGAAAGATATTCCACCAGGAGACGGAAAATGTTTTGTTTTTTTAATGTAATTTTCTTTATTTGATTTGACTTACCCACATCCACAACTAAAGTGAACTGGTAGGAATTTTAATGTTACCCCTGACTGTCCTGTAAACAGCAAAGGGATCTTTAATGTTCACAGAGTGTTGTGATCTGCACACGGGACCTCCTTTTAACGTTCGTATCCGATGGGACTAGGTGTCGATCCACCTACCTGGACCAGAGGGGTAGAGTTTGCTTTAAAAAAAAATTGCGAAAATTTTCCAACCGTCGGCGGGGCTCGAACCCACTACCTTTTGGTTGAGAGGCCAACACCTTAACTATGGACTACTGAGTCCCCCTATGCCCTGGTAAGGGTGAAGAAAAGCTTCGATTGATGATTGACATCCACACATGAGGGCATCGTGGAGTCTTTGGGTATGACTCTACAAATACAAATATTTTGCACGGACTGCCTTGTTAATAATTGTCAAGGAACATGACCAAAATGATAAAATTATCATCTTCACACAAGGGCCCCACACCCCCCTCCCTCCTTTTTAGTCATCCGTCTCCACGTCTCCGGTGGGGCCAGGTTTCAATCGACCTGTCTTGACTAGGCCGGAGGAGGGAGGGAGGGAGGAGGGAGGAGGGAGGGAGGGAGAGAGGAGGAAAGTGGGCGTGAAGGCAATGGGTGTGTTTACTTGGAGAAAAAGAAAAAAAAAGAAAACTTGTTCCTCTTCGCGAACGAACCCATGACCTCTTTGGATGAGAGACCAACAATACTCTTCATCTGGACCACCGAATCACCTCTCCAAAAGGAAAAAAAAAATTGGGATAAAAAAATACCCCTCCCCGCCCACTCATTATGAACCCTCCCCCAAACCCCCAAACCCCCAACCCCCCACCCCCTGACGTGACTGACATACTTCTCAACACTTACATTGAACGTTCATTCTTTTGTCTAGTCGAGTAGCACCGACCCTGTTGGTGGCCTCACACGAAATGACGACTTTGTTGTAGTCCGGGGTGATGGCTGGAATGATGTAGGTGTTGGACGTGACGTTTACGATGGCGTTTCCGTCTCTGTACCATCTGGATACACACAGATATGGAAGGAATTGAGGAGGGAGGGAGGGAGGGAGTGAGTGAATGAGTGAGTGATTGACGGAAGGGGAGGGAGGGAGGGAGGGAGGTAGGGAGGGGGGAGGATTTAGTGAGGGGGGGGGGCGGGGTGGAGATAATGAGTCGGTGAGTTATAGTTTGAGTTTTGTTTGCTAGTTTGTTTGTTTGTTTGTTGTGTTTGTTTTAGTTGCAGTTACCCCCATCCAGTACATTGTATTAAGCCGTGATATCAGGGTGAATCAAGAAGAGGTATTACAATATATCTCTGTCTTTGTCTCACTTTTTCATACACACACACACACACACACTCTCTCTCTCTCTCTCTCTCTCTCTCTCTCTCTTTCTCTCTCTCTCTCTCTCTCTCTCTCTCTCTCTCTCTCTCTCTCTGTAATAAAAGATAGGTAAAAGACATAAAGGAAAGAAGTAAGACCTACCAGTACTTAGTGTCCATTAAGTTCAGGTATAAAAATAAAAAAATATTCAGAAATGTCTTTCC
Source organism: Doris montereyensis (assembly GCA_037039925.1). Classification (NCBI taxonomy): domain Eukaryota; kingdom Metazoa; phylum Mollusca; class Gastropoda; order Nudibranchia; family Dorididae; genus Doris; species Doris montereyensis. The sequence goes on from JAXRKP010001413.1 coordinate 116,168, forward strand.
ATAAACAAACAAACAAAAAACAAAGAAAAAGAAGAAGAACAAAAGAAGAAAATGAAAACACAAACCCGTCCCTTCACTGACACACACACACACACACACACACACACACACACACACACACACACTGTTCCACACAACAACATTAAAAAACTCCCCAAAAACCAAAAGGACATCAACAAACTCACTTCCAGGAGGCGACTGGCGGGTTGGCCAAAGCAAAACACTGGAAGCGGACGAAATCATGTTGCCGGAGGCTCCGTGATGAAATATTCACGCTCATAGTCAGGTTTGGGGGATCTGTGGAAACGTGGAAAATACACAGACATGAAACTTGGAGAACACACACACATGTGTACTTGGAGAGTTAGCGTTAAGTGAATGATGACAATGTAACAGTCGGATCAAATACAGTCGGTGAGCCTGCACTATTGCGGGGACACAGACTTTTATGGGGATACAGACTTTTGCGGGGACACAGCCTATTGCGGGGACACAGACTATTGCGGGGACACAGTCTATTGTGGGGATACAGACTATTGTGGGGATACAGACTATAAATTTATCTATGGGGATACAGACTATTGCGGGGATACAGACTATTGCAGGGATACAGACTATTGCAGGGATACAGACTATTGTAGGGATACAGACTATTGCGGGGATACAGACTATTGCAGGGATACAGACTATTGTGGGGATACAGACTATTGCGGGGTACACACTATAAACTTATCCTAGATTTGATACCTAGCAACTAGACGAAGATATGGACGTAGATTTTATACCTAGCAACTAGATGTAGATCTGGACCTAGATTTTATACCTAGCAACTAGATCTAAATTAAGAAAATTTAGTTTCTTTTATTATTTTTATTTCAGGATAATAACGGGTGGAATAATACAAATGTTGACCTTGATTAGGTTATATGTACCTCGGAGTCCTCAAACGCTCAGGTAGAGTTATTTGATTTGATTTGATTTGATTTGATTTGATTTGATTTGATTTGATTTGATTTGATTTACCCACATCCGCAACTAAGGTGATCTCGGTGGGGTTTTGGGTAGGAGTTTTGAATTGTGCCAGACTGCCCTGTGTAAAGGAATCTTAAACGTGCACAGAATGTTGTCATCTACACACGGGACCTCGTTTTATTTTATTTTATCGGCCGCCTCCGATGGGACTTAAGTGTCGATCTACCTACCTTGGCCACAGGGAGGTAAGATTTTACTCGAAATTGACCACAGTGAGGTAAGATTTTACTTGAAATTGACCACAGTGAGGTAAGATTTTACTTGAAATTGACCACAGTGAGGTAAGATTTTACTCGAAATTGACCACAGTGAGGTAAGATTTTACTCGAAAAAAAACCACACTCGGGAGGTTTTTTTTTACTCGAAATTGACCTTGGGGAGGTAAGACTTTACTCGAAATTGACCACAGTGAGGTAAGACTTTACTCGAAATTGACCATAGGAGGCCAAAGATTTTAATCTCTAAAAAAAAACTAACTCGAGAACACCGTACATCAGGCGTTTTTTTTCAACCGTCGGCGTAAGCTTGAACCCACGACCTTTGGGTTGAAAGGCTGAGACACTGTTTTGCCTCTGGACCACCGAGTTCCTTCCCCCACCAACCCCACCCCCACCCCCTCGATCCGATAGTTGATAGGCCAAACATTTACCTAATCATCTACTGTAATGTAAGTGTAATCAACTTCGTCATAGATCCGACGCGTACACTGTACAAGAACAGCAAGTGTCTTTAACGTTGATGACCTCAAGTTTGTTTGTTTTTGCGGGGTGTACCCACGACCATCTGGGTGAGTTGATAGGCGGGTTTGAACCCCATGACCTTCTGGGTGAGTTGATAGGCGGGGTTTGAACCCATGACTTCTGGAACCCATGACCTTCTGGGGTGAGTTGATAGGCTGGGTTTGAACCCATGACCTTCTGGGTGATTTGATAGGCGGGTTGAACCCCAACATTCTGGGTGAAAGGCGGGGTTTGAACCCATGACCTTCTGGGTGAGTTGATAGGCGGGGGTTTGAACCCATGACCTTCTGGGTGAGTTGATAGGCGGGGGTTTGAACCCATGACCTTCTGGGTGAGTTGATAGGCGGGGTTTGAACATGACCTTCTGGGTGAGTTGATAGGGTGGGTTTGAACCCATGACCTTCTGGGTGAGTTGATAGGCGGGGTTTGAACCCATGATCTGGGTGAGTTGATAGGCGGGGTTTGAACCCATGACCTTCTGGGTGAGTTGATAGGCGGGGTTTGAACCCATGACCTTCTGGGTGAGTTGATAGGCGGGGTTTGAACCCCATGACCTTCTGGGTGAGTTGATAGGCGGGCTTGAACCCACCACCATCTGGGTGAGTTGATAGGCGGGACTTGAACCCCAACATTCTGGGTGAGTTGATAGGCGGGACTTGAACCCCCAACATTCTGGGTGAGTTGATAGGCGGGACTGAACCCCCAACATTCTGAGTGAGTTGATAGGCGGGACTTGAACCCACAACATTCTGGGTGAGTTGATAGGCGGGGTTTGAACCCACGACCATCTGGGTGAGTTGATAGGCGGGGTTTGAACCCATGACATTCTGGGTGAGTTGATAGAAGGGGTTTGAACCCATGACCTTCTGAGTGAGTTGATAGGCGGGACTTGAACCCCCAACATTCTGGGTGAGTTGATAGGCGGGACTTGAACCCCCAACATTCTGGGTGAGTTGATAGGCGGGACTTGAACCCCCAACATTCTGGGTGAGTTGATAGGCGGGGTTTGAACCCATGACCTTCTGGGTGAGTTGAGATTGAGAGGCTGACGCCTTGCCTCTGATTGTAAGTCGATTCCGTCTCGTAGACCTAGTCCACGTGGTCCGATAGCCCCAATTGTAGGTACAAATTTGCCTAATTGTCATCAATTGTAAATCGATTCCGTCTCGTAGACCTAGTCCACGTGGTCCGATAGCCCCAATTGAACCCCAAATTCTGGGTGAGTTGTACAAATTTGCCAGTCCAATTGTCATCAATTGTAAATCGATTCCGTCTCGTAGACCTAGTCACGTGGTCCGATAGCCCCAATTGTAGGTACAAATTTGCCTAATTGTCATCAATTGTAAATCGATTTCATCGTCTCGTAGACCTAGTCACGGGTCCGATAGCCCCAATTGTAGGTACAAATTTGCCTAATTGTCATCAATTGTAAATCGATTTCGTCTCGTAGACCTAGTCACGTTGTCCGATAGCCCCAATTGTAGGTACAAATTTGCCTAATTGTCATCAATTGTAAATCGATTTCGTCTCGTAGACCTAGTCACGTGGTCCGATAGCCCCAATTGTAGGTACAAATTTGCCTAATTGTCATCAATTGTAAATCGATTTCGTCTCGTAGACCTAGTCCACGTGGTCCGATAGCCCCAATTGTAGGTACAAATTTGCCTAATTGTCATCAATTGTAAATCGATTTCGATCTCGTGAGACCTAGTCACGTGGTCCGATAGCCCCAATTGTAGGTACAAATTTGCCTAATTGTCATCAATTGTAAATCGATTTCGTCTCGTAGACCTAGTCCACGTGGTCCGATAGCCCCAATTGTAGGTACAAATTTGCATAATTGTCATCAATTGTAAATCGATTTAAATCTCGTAGACCTAGTCACGTGGTCCGATAGCCCCAATTGTAGGTACAAATTTGCCTAATTGTCATCAATTGTAAATCGATTTCGTCTCGTCAGACCTAGTCACGTGGTCCGATAGCCCCAATTGTAGGTACAAATTTGCCTAATTGTCATCAATTGTAAATCGATTTCGTCTCGTAGACCTAGTCACGTAGTCCGATAGCCCCAATTGTAGGTAGAAATTTGCCTAATTGTCATCAATTGTAAATCGATTTCGTCTCGTAGACCTAGTCACGTGGTCCGATAGCCCCAATTGTAGGTACAAATTTGCCTAACAACTTTGCCGGAGAAACAATTGTCATTGTCAATTGGAAATCAATTTCGTCTGGTAGACCTAGCCACGTACATTGAACATCAAGCGTTGCCAGTGTCCGGTAAGGTGACCTCATGAATTGCGTGTAAGCCTGGCACTCGACACTCTTCCCGTGTGCGCCATGGAAGCGGTCAAGGTCAGCACACCGGTGGCGTTGATCCTCCGGCCGTGGGGCACGGACAGAACCGTGACGTTTCGGTCACCCTCTCGCCGTCTATGTGCCAGGTAATACTGGGCGCTGGTTTGCCTGTGTGGGAGGGAGAAAACGTGAACGGGAAGTGAATGAAAGAAAATGTAAAAAATAAATATTTTTAAAAAAACCAACAAAACATAACAATAATTTGTTTCAAAATGAGATTTTTGTTTTTAAAAAATAAAAATTATAGGTATTATGGGCACCTTGGTTTTTTGTTTTTTCATTATGCTTTGGTTTGTGTTTTTGGTTGTTTTTTTGTTAGTGTATTACCAAATGTGCAATTTTGTTATGTGGTGAATTAAGAAGGACTAGCAAGATGGAACATAAATTAATATGTTTAAAAAGTGAAAGGAAAAATTGTTTCTTTGTTTCATTGCAATTAACCCTGTCGACCACATGTGGTGATTTCATGGCAAAATTATGAGGAAAAACAGCAAGATGAAAAATAAATATGTGAAATAGTGAAAGGAAGCTAGTAGAACCTGCCAGTATTGCCCACTAACTGTTGACACAAGATGGACGATTACAACACATAGGACGTTATATATGTAGTAACGTTATATATGTAGTAACGTTATATATGTAGTAACGTTATATATGTAGTAACGTTATATATGTAGTAACGTTATATATGTAGTATATGTAGTAACGTTATATATGTAGTAACGTTATATATGTAGTAACGTTATATATGTAGTAACGGAGTCAACAGTAGCATGTTGCATTTTAAAAACTTTCTTTCTTTCTTTCTTTCTTTCTTTCTTTCTCTCTTTCTTTCTTTCTGTCTGTCTGTCGTCTGTCTTTCTTTCTTTCTTTCTTTCTTTCTTTCTTTCTTTCTTTCTTTTTTATCAGTTCCCATTGCAACTGTCGGTGTGTGGGTTTCTATGCCTGAAATGATATTTCTCCAGGCCTCAACCCTGTCATGCTATTTTCTGTTTCCTTCTGTGAAAATTAAATTTCTTTGCTTTATGTCTTCTTCCCAACTTTTCTCCAAGGTCTGCCTCTTTTTTGGTCTTTTACCTTGGGTTTTAGCATCTTGTACTGATCTAGATATTCTCTATTTATTCATTCTGTTTACATGCCCAAACCATCTCAGTTGATTTATTTCGATCTTATGGCATTTAATAATCATTTCCCCCCTCCTTTCCCCCTCCAACCCCTAACCCCACCCCCCTTCAAATGCTAACTAAAACCAATATGGAGCTGGAGCGGTTAGATTGGACGCTGCTTGAAGAAACCAGGCTCTATATTCTATATTACAGCAATCATTGATGTTCTTTTTCTTGACCAAAAGTAAACCAAAACAAAACAAAACAATACACACAACAATTTAAAAAAAAAACAACAACAAAAACAAACCCAAGAACACTTAACACGCATATTATTCCCATTCAACCCAGGTGTAGATAATATGTATCAGCATTTATTAGTTATAGAGTAAAAACCTCGTCAAACTGGCGTCATGTCCATGTGTTGATGTATTGCTGTCGCCTTCCCACACCTTCTCCCCCTCGCCCCTTCAGGCTATGAAATCGGGATAAGCTCTGGCTATATGGGCTTATGGTGACCATCATACATGAAGGAACTTAATCCTTACCGTTAATGGCAAACTGTTTATCATGCCATTAGACCAGTTAATTCTTAATGACAGAGCAACTCAGTCAAACACACCATAATATTTAAATTATGCCAATTGAAAAATTTTAAATTTAGAATTACGACTTTAGATGTTAATAATTTTATATAGGCCTACCAGCAAGATTTTGATTTGATATAATTTAATTTTATATCTAATAGGTCTACCATAAGGATTTTGATTTGATCTAATTTAATTTTACATCTAATAGGCCTATCAGAAAAATTTTGATTTGATCTAATTTAACTTTATATCTAATAGGCCTACCAGAAGGATTTTGATTTGATCTAATTTAATTTTACATCTAATAGGCCTACCAGAAGGATTTTGATTTGATCTAATTTAATTTTATATAGGCCTACCAGAAGGATTTTGGTTTGATCTAATTTAATTTTACATAGGCCTACCAGAGGATTTTGATTTGATCTAATTTAATTTTATATCTAATAGGTCTACCAGAAGGATTTTGATTTGATCTAATTTAATTTTATATTAATTTGATCTAATTTAATT
>JAXRKP010001414.1:0-10000 GCA_037039925.1 Doris montereyensis
CTATAACAAACAAGCAAGGAGAGATGCTCACGACTGAGCCTGAAAAAGATCCGAGATGGACCGAACATTTTGTGGAAATTTTAGACAGGCCACCATCTCAAACAGAAGCAAGCATTGAATAGGCACAAGAAGATTTGAATATAAGCACAGAACCACCTAGCTTAAATGAAATAACAATGTCTATTAAAACTTTAAAGAATGGAAAAGCCCCTACATAGAGAACAAACGCTGAACTTTTTAAAGCGGAAACCACTTTTGCAGCAAGAATACTGCATCCATTCTTCACTAAAACATGGACAGAAAAGAAAACTCTAGATGAATGGAATAAAGGCGTAATAATAAATATTCCCCAGAAAGGCAACTTGCGGCACTGCAATGCAATAACTGGAGGGGAATAACGCTCCTGTCTATCCCTAGTAAAGTTTTTGCAAACGTAATAATACAACGAATATCAACTGCTGTTGATACCTACATTAGACATGAACAGGTATGGTTTAGGAAAGGAAAAAACTGATCGGAACAAATGTTTACATTAAGAACCATTATTGAGCAATGCAATGAATGTCAGAGACAACTGTGTATAAACTTCATTGATTTTGAAAAGGCATTCGATAGCCTCCATCGAGAAAGCATTTGTAAAATTCTAATGAATTATGGAATACCCCAACATCTTGTTCAGCTCATTACAAGTTTTTACAAAGAATTCACATGTGAAGTTTGAAATAGCAATCAATATTTAGAAATCAAGTTTGGTGTCAGACAAGGGTGTGTGATGCCAGCAACCACCTTCATTATTGCTATTGACCGGGTGGTGAAGCAAACAATCAGTGATCAACGCAGATGAATTAGATGGTCTCTCTCTTTTCTTCGCTAGAGGATATAGATTTTGCTGATGATTTGGCGCTATCGGCACATTCACATTATCACATGCAAGATAAAGCGCCACGTCTAAGCTCTTTTGGTCAACAGATAAGTAAAAAAAAAAAGCCTTACAAAATCTGAACTTTCTTTCTTTCTTTATCAACTCCCATTCTACCTTCCGGTAATTGGGTTTAGATGCTTGACATGATGTTTTCCAGGCTGCTCTGTCCTGACATTTTCTGTTTCTTTCTGTGAAAGTTAAATTTCTTTGCGTTAATACCTCTGTTATATCTTCTTCCCACTTTCTCCGGGGTCTGCTTTGGACCTTTTACCTTATCTGAACTAATGACATAACATATATAAAATCGCTGTTCAATCTCATCAATAACAATAGCATACAAAGTAACGGAGTTGACAAAAATAGTAACACACGCCTAAACAAAGCAAGAAACTCCTTCAAATTACTTCACAACGTATGGAAAACAAAAGAACACAATATTAAAACGAAATTAAAAATCTACAAAGCTGTGTCCTATCAACTCTTCTGTACGGATCTGAATGCTGAAGAATGACGTAAAGAGAAATAAACAAGTTACCCTCATTCCACATCTAATGACTGCAAACAATCCAAAATACATTTTGGCCAAACTACATTTCAAACAAGACTCTTCTTCGAAAATGCAAAATAGACCACATGCAAGACATCCTGCTTAAAAGAAGATGGAAGTGGATAGGGCATGTTTTAAGAAAAGAACAAGGCAGCATCACCAGGCCTACATTAGATTCTGAATGCAAGGGGGAGACGTGGCAGGCCAAAGACAACTTGGAGAAGAACAGCAGAGAATACGATTAAAGATTGAGGCGAAACCTGAAATTCCTAAAGACCCTTGCCATGAAGAGAGAGAGAGAGAGAGAGAGAGAGAGAGAGAGAGAGAGAGAGAGAGAGAGAGAGAGAGAGAGAGAGAGAGAGAGAGAGAGAGAGAGAGAGAGAGAGAGAGAGAGAGAGAGAGAGAGAGAGAGAGAGAGAGAGAGAGAGAGAGAGAGAGAGAGAGAGAGAGAGAGAGAGAGAGAGAGAGAGAGAGAGAGAGAGAGAGAGAGAGAGAGAGAGAGAAGAGAGAGAGATAGAGAGAGAGAAATAGAAATCCTTCATTGCATATGTCAACTGGCAAAATGGGCAGTAAGTACATTTTATATTTTATCTTTATTCTTTGTCTTTTGACTTTTGTCTTTGTCTTGTGTCTTTTGTCCTTTGTCTTTTGTCATTTGTCTTTTGTCTTTTGTTTTTATCTTTTATCTTCTATCTTTTATCTTTCATTGTTCATCTTTCATCTTTCATCTTTCATCTGACATCTTCCATCTTTCATCTTTCATCTTTTATCTTTCATCTTTCATCTTTCATCTTTCATCTTTCATCTTTTATTTTTATCTCTTATCTCTTATCTCTTATCGTTCATTTTTATCTTTATCTTTTTATCTTTTTATCTTTTATTTTTTATTTTTTATCTTTATCTTTTATCTTTTATCTTTTATCTTTTATCTTTTATCTTAATCTTTTTTTCTTTTTATCTTTTATCTTTATCTTTTATCTTTTATCTTAATCTTTTATTCTTTTATCTTTTATCTTTTATCTTTTATCTTAATCTTTTATTCTTTTATCTTTTATCTTTTATCTTTTATCTTTTATCTTTTATCTTTTATTCTTTTATTTTTTATCTTTTATCTTAATCTTTTATCTTTTATCTATTATTTTTTAGCTTTTAACTTCAGCTTTTATTTTTTTATCTTTAATTTTTATCTTTCGCCTTTCATCTTTCATCTCTTACCTCTTACCTATCATTTCTCATCTCCCATCTCTCATCTATCATCTCTCATCCCTCACCTCTCATCTCTCATCTCATCTCTCATCCTCATCTCTCATCTCTCATCTCTCATCTATCATCTCTTATCTCTCATCTTTCATCTCTCATCTCTCATTTCTCATCTCTCATCTCTCATCCCTCATCTCTCATCTCTCATCTCTCATCTATCATCTCTCATCTCTCATCTCTCATCTCTCATCTCTCATCTTTCATCTCTCATCTCTCATCTCTCATCTCTCATCTCTCATCTTTCATCTCTCATCTCTCATCTCTCATCTCTCATCTCTCATCTCTCATCTCTTATCTTTCATCTCTCATCTGTCATCTGTCATCTCTCATCTCTCATATTTCATCTTTCATCTTTCATCTCTCATCTCTCATCTCTCATCTCTCATCTTTCATCTCTCATCTCTCATCTCTCATATCTCATCTCTCATCTCTCATCTCTCATCTCTCATCCCTCATATCTCATCTTTCATCTCTCATCTCTCATCTCTCATCTCTCACCTTTTTATTTTTCATCTTTCATTTTTCATTATTTATTTCTCATCTTTCAAGTTTAGCTTTTAGCTTTTTTAGCTTTCAGCTTTTACATTTTACCTTTCATCTTTCATCTTTCAGCTTTCAATTTTAATCTTGCATCTTTCATATTTCATATTTCAGTTTTTGTCGTTTAACTTGAATCTTTCATCTTTATCTTTTATCTTTAATCTTTCATCTTTTTCTTTCTTTTCTCTTATCTTCCATCTTTTATCTTTTTTACCACACTTAAGTGAGACCACGCTGTGGAATGATGATGTAGAAATGACTTCTTGGCAATGTTGTTGTCCCGTGATATGGTCAACCAGGCGTAACGGCCAATCCATGTGCATGTAGGTGGTGGGGAAAGGTTGGAGTGGGTGGTTGAGGTGTCACATTATTACGATTTCATTTGGATCCATCAATGGTTGCCTATGACTGAAAATATCTCAAGCTTGGATTAAGAAAAAAATTGCCGGCTAGCGAACTGTGTGGTAGTCAGCGGGCTTACCCTCAGTCGTTACGATCATTAGGGATCGGTTTGACAGTCTGTGATGTGGGTTACGACCAAGTGGCCTGTGGAATGAGTCATGGGAACGAGTAAGCAGGGAGGGGGAGAGAGAGAGAGAGAGAGAGAGAGAGAGAGAGAGAGAGAGAGAGAGAGAGAGAGAGAGAGAGAGACAGACAAAGACAGACAGAGACAAAACAGACAGAGACAAAAACAGAAACAGAAAGAAACAGAAACAGAAACAGAAACAGAAACTGAGAAAGAAAGAAAGTACAGGCAGCTGAAATGAAATATCTAAGAAGAGTAGTAGAGAAAATTAAAAGAGACAAAATCAGAAACACAACAATACGAGATCAAACCAAAGCAGATGGCATAAAAACAGTGCTTTAGCCCAAGGTAAAAGATCAAAAGGCAGAACTTGGAGAAAATGGGAAGAAGATATAAAACCGGCATTGAAGCATAGAAATTTAACTTTTTTTGGAAGGAAACAGAAAATGCCAGGACAGGGCATCCTGGAGAAAGTTCATTTGGCATCTGAACCCATACACCGGAAGGTAGAATGGGAACTGATAAAGAAAAAATAACAACAATAAAAAAAAATGAACGCCCGGGCCCCAAAAAAACCCAACAAAAACACAAAAACAAATAACTAAACAAAAACAAAAACAAACAAAACAACAACAAAAAGTAACAAAACCAAAAAAAACCCCATTCCAAACCAAACAAAACCCCATTCCAAAGCAAACAAAACCCCATTCCAAACCAAACAAAACCTCATTCCAAAACCAAACAAAACCCTATTCCAAACCAAACAAAACCCCATTCCAAAACCAAACAAACCCCATTCCAAACCAAACAAAACCCCATTTCAAAACCAAACAAAACCCATTCCAAACCAAACAAAACCCCATTCCATATTCCAAACCAAACAAAATCCCATTCCAAACCAAACAAAACCCCATTCCAAACCAAACAAAACCCCATTCCAAACCAAACAAAACCCCATTCCATATTCCAAACCAAACAAAACAAAAAAACAAAACCCATTCCAAATTCCAACCCAAACAAAACCCCATTCCAAACCAAACAAAAACCCCATTCCAAAACCAAACAAACCCCATTCCAAACCAAACAAAACCCCATTCCAAACCAAAAAAAACCCCATTTCCAAAACCAAACAAAACCCCATTCCAAATATTCCAAACCAAACAAAACCCCATTCCAAAACCAAACAAAACCCCATTCCAAACCAAACAAAACCCCATTCCAAATTCCAAACCAAACAATACCCCATTCCAAACCAAACAAAACCCCATTCCAAACCAAACAAAACCCCATTCCAAAACCAAAACAAAACGGATCTGCACCAAATAGATAACGAAGCTTAGACTGTGACCATAATCTTATGGAAACGAGAAGTTGTTAAACTTTCATTTTTTCGTGTAAGTGGCTGAAGGTGGTAGTGGGGGGGGGGGGGGTATTTGTGGATGGGGTGATGGTGGGGATAGCAAAGATTGCATTAACGGGGGGGGGGGGGGGTTGAGGGGTAAGGTAGATGGGAAGGTCGACCAACCAGGTGATGCGTGCTCGTGCCAGTTTACTTCCTGTCACATCAACAACCGAATGGCAGGTCTGACATCTGCCCCGGGTCATTGATATTCAATGTGCTCCTTCAAGTAACGTATTGTTTTAAAAAAGTTGTATCTGCATATTTGGAAAAAACATATTTTTTATTCCCCTCCGCCCCCCCTCCTCCCCTTTGCATAGAAAAATTGTAGTGTTTTATTTATTGTTTCATGTGGGTTTCGGTTTTGTTTCTCTTTTTATTTTGAATTTATGTCGCATGTAATGACACTATTGATTAATTTATTTAATTATCAATTTGTTTGCTTGTGTATATATTTAATACGGTTATTTAGTCTAACTTACACATTTCTTTATTTCAACACATAAATCTGTGTTCCTATTCAGATGTTTGATTTATAAATTTAACTTACACTGTTATGTTTTTCAATTAATAAATCTATGTCCCTATTCAGCTTTTTAGTTAAACTGTGAAGGTAGTTTCCTGGGACTTAAAAGTTGAAACACAGCAAACGCTATGACGGTATAGCCAGCGATTTTATACCATCTTCTGTGTTTGGCATTTTTATACCATCTTCTGTGTTTGGCATTTTATACCATCTTCTGTGTTTGGCATTTTTATACCATCTTCTGTGTTTGGCATTTTTTACCATCTTCTGTGTTTGGCATTTTTATCATATTCTGTGTTTGCGCTTCTCATGTCATATTCTGTGTTTGCGCTTCTCATATCATCTTCTGTGTTTGTCATTTTCATATCATATTCTGTGTTTGCGCTTTTCGTATCATCTTCTGTGTTTGTCATTTTCATATCATATTCTGTGTTTGCGCTTTTCATATCATATTCTGTGTTTGCGCTTTTCATATCATATTCTGTGTTTGCGCTTTCGTATCATCTTCTGTGTTTGTCATTTTCATATCATCTTCTGTGTTTGTCATTTTCATATCATATTCTGTGTTTGCGCTTTTCATATCATATTCTGTGTTTGCGCTTCTCATATCATATTCTGTGTTTGCGCTTCTCATATCATTCTGTGTTTGTCATTTTATCATCTTCTGTGTTTGTCATTTTCATATCATATTCTGTGTTTGCGCTTCTCATATCATATTCTGTGTTTGCGCTTTTCATATCATATTCTGTGTTTGCGCTTTTCATATCATATTCTGTGTTTGCGCTTTTCGTATCATATTCTGTGTTTGCGCTTTTTATATCATCTTCCATGTTTTTCCTTTTCGTATCATAATCTGTGTTTTCCTTTTCATATCATCTTCTGTATTTTCTCTTTTCATATCATCTTCTGTATTTGCTCTTTTCATATCATCTTCTGTGTTTTCCCTTTCCATATCATTTTCTGTGTTTTCCCTTTCTTTCTTTCTTTATCAGTTCCCATTCTACCTTCCGGTGTATGGGTTCAGATGCCTGAGATGATCTTTCTCCGGGCTGTCCTGTCCTGACAGTTTCTGTTTCCTTCCGTGAAAGTTAAATTTGTTTGCGTTAATGCCTCTTTCTCCGAGGTCTGCCTTTTGGTCTTTTACCTTGAGTTTTAGCACTGTATACTGATTTTGCTATTCTATTGTCATTCATTCTGTTAACATGCCCAAACCATCTCAGTTGATTCATTTCTATCTTAGTTTTTATGCTATCTGCTTTGGTTTGATCTCTTATTGTTGTGTTTCTGATTTTGTCTCTTTGAGTTTTCCCTACTACTCTTCTTAGATATTTCATTTCGGCTGCCTGCAGTCTAATGTATTACCTGCTGTCTAAGGTCCAGGTTTCACTGCCATAGAGGAGAGTAGGACAATAAACTGTGTTGTATACTGCCATTTGGTTTTTGTTGACAATTCTTGTTTACCTACAAATGCCTTTCCTAGATGGTTATATATTGCACTTGCCTTTTTGATTCTCTGGCTGATTTCTCCTCTTAATTTTCCCTCTTAGTTAATAATTACTGCTAGGTAAATGTAGCTTTGAACTTGTTCTAAATTCTCCCTGTCTAATTTAAGATTTTGTGTTTTAGCTTCCCTAGTTACTAGCATTGTTTTTTCTTCTTTGCATTTACACTCATTTCTCTTTTATTTAATTCATTATTCATTATGTTGATATTTGACTGGAGGTCCCTTTCTGATTTTCCAAACAGAACTAAATCATCAGCAAATAAAAGCATTGATATATTTACTGGTTTGAGCTTCCACATACCTATATTCATTTTCTTCATGTTTGAGGATGCCTTTACGACTGAATCCATAAATAAATGTGATAAACAAAAAGGATATTGGTTACAACGCTGTCTTACTCCTATATCTACATCAAATTCTTCAGATAAATTTCCAGCTACTCTCACTGCATATGTTGGTTTGTTGTAAAAACTTTTAATGGCTTCTATTAAATTTAGCTGTACATTGTGTTCTTTTAAGGAATGCCATAAGTTCGCCCCTTCTCACAGTGTCAAATGCCTTTTCTAAGTCAATAAAACACAGGTGCAAGTCAATGTTTCTCTCAAGGAATTTTTCTATTATTTGTCTAATTGTAGATATGTGATCTTGTACACTTCTTCCTGGTCTAAATCCACTCTGGTGTTCTTCAATCTGATCCTCTACTCTTTTCCTTAGTCTCATTTCCAGAATCCTGGTATACAATTTTCCTGGTACGCTAAGTAGTTATATCCCTCTATAGTTTGAGCATTCCCTGGTTGAACCTTTCTAATGTATTGATACTACCGTTCCTTTTTCCAGTCGTCTGGCACCTGTTTGGACTTCCATGCTGGTTGACATATTGCATGTAGTAGTTTGTGTGCCTTTTCATATCATCTTCTGTGTTTTCCCTTTTCGTATCATAATCTGTGTTTGCCATTTTCATATCATCTTATATATTTGCCCTTTTCATATCATCTTCTGTGTTTGTCCTTTTCATATCATTTTCTGTGTTTGTCCTTTTCATATCATTTTCTGTGTTTTCCCTTTTTGTATCATAATCTGTGTTTGCCATTTTCATATCATCTTATATATTTGCCCTTTTCATATCATCTTCTGTGTTTGCCCTGTTCATATCATTTTCTGTGTTTGTCCTTTTCATATCATTTTCTATGTTTGTCCTTTTCATATCATTTTCTGTGTTTTCCCTTTTCATATCATTTTCTGTTTGCCCTTTTCATATCATCTTTTGCCCTTTTCATATCATCTTCTGTGTTTTCCCTTTTCATATCATTTTCTGTGTTTCCCTTTTCATATCATTTTCTGTGTTTACCCTTTTCATATCATTTTTTGTTTCCTTTTCATATCATTTTCTGTGTTTTTTCTGTGTTTACCCTTTTCATATCATTTTCTGTGTTTACCCTTCATATCATTTTCTGTGTTTACCCTTTTCATATCATCTTCTGTGTTTTCCCTTTTGATCTTCTGTGTTTTCCCTTTTCGTATCATTTTCTGTGTTTTCCCTTTTCATTTAGGAAATTGAGAGTTGGACATCTTGCATCTGGACTACCAAGTCAGCCCTGCCCCCCACCCCCAAACCCCATCCCAATCCATCCTCACACTCCCACACCTAGAGGACACTGTGGTCCAGAGGCAAGGTGTCGGCCCTGCCGTCCTTTCTAGTCCAGGTACATAGATCAACACCTAGTCACATCGGAGACGGACGACGAAAATGGAGATCAGACGAAAATGGAGATCAGACGTATACCTCACCACAACCGTTGTGCCCGTTAAAGATCATTTGGCTGTTTACAGGGCAGGCCAGACAAAATGTAAAAATAAATACCCCACATCACCCCTCCCCCCCCCAAAAGAAAACAAAACAACAAAAAAGCAACAACCCTGGAGTTCATCTTTACACTGAGTTGTACGAGTAAATCTAATCCAATCAATTACCTTCGCTATGAATCAGCAGATGACGCCTTTTGTAAAATTCACTAAAATAAAATAAGTAGCTTGTGTGTGTGTGTGTGTGTATGTATGTGTGTGTGTGTGTTAGAATTTGTGATTGGGTAAGGTCACAGTTTTGTATATTAGTACGTATACATGTACGTATGTATATATGTGTGTGTGTGTGTGTGTGTGTGTGTGTGTATGTGTGTTAGAATTAGTGTTTGGGTAAGGTCACAGTTTTGTACATAAAGACGCATGCATGGATGTATATATATATATATATATATATATATATATATATATATATATATATATATGTGTGTGTGTGTGTGTGTGTGTGTGTGTGTATGTATGTGTGTTTACTAATCTATTTTAGGTGTTATTCTATTACACTTCTATCCACACATAGACTACTTGAATCGTGTCTGTCCAGGTTAAAATGTGTGTGTGTATATTTATGTAAGTGTGTCCTTGTATGTCGAAGTGTATGTGTGTGAATATGTATTTGTGTACTAGTATGTGTGTATGTCTGTACGTGTGTGTGTTATGTGTGTATATGTGTGAGTGTCTGTACCAGTCCTGGTGATGTTATTGGACATAAAACTAAAATCTTTTGATGACCACACCTTAGAGGTAGGCTTAACTTCCTAGGGGAACACACGCAAAGAGATTTTGTTTTCGTTAATATACTATATATATATTGTATATTCCTTTTGTTTCTTCTTCCAGGAGAAGATCAATTTTCGTCAAGCAATCAAGATTCTTAAATATCCTTATAGATAAATCAAGAATAATGATATTTTTTCTA
>JAXRKP010001414.1:15000-37500 GCA_037039925.1 Doris montereyensis
GTATCTTTATATCTGGCCTATTCAATTCAATAGTATCCTATATATCTTTACATTTGATCTGTAGAATAGTATCCTATGTATCTTGATATGTGGTGTGTAAAATATTATCCCTTGTATCTTGATATGTGGTCTGTAAAATATTATCCCTTGTATCTTGATATGTGGTCTGTAAAATATTATCCCTTTGTATCTTGATATGTGGTCTGTAAAATATTATCCCTTGTAGCTTTACATCTGGTCTGTAAAATAGTATCTATGTATCTTTATATCTGATTTGTAGAATAGTATCCTATGTATCTTTATATCTGATTTGTAGAATAGTATCCTATATCTTTATATCTTGTAGAACAGTGTCCTATGTACCTTTATATCTGGTATGTAAAATAGTATTCTATGTATCTTTATATCTGGTCTGTAGAATCGTATTCTATGTATCTTTATATATGGTCTGTAGAATAGTATCCTATATATCTTTATATCTGGTCTGTAGAATAGTATCCTATATATCTTTATATCTGGTCTGTAGAATAGTATTCCTATGTATCTGTATATGTGGTCTGTAGAATAGTATTCTATGTATCTTTATATCTGGTCTGTAGAATAGTATTCTATGTATCTTTATATCTGGTCTGTAAAATAGTATTCTATGTATCTTTATATCTGGTCTGTAGAATAGTATTCTATGTATCTTTGTATCTGGTCTGTAGAATAGTATTCTATGTATCTTTATATCTCGTCTGTAGAATAGTATTCTATGTATCTTTATATCTGGTCTGAAGATAGTATTCTATGTATCTTTATATCTGGTCTGTAGAATAGTATTCTATGTATCTTTATATCTGGCCTGTAGAATAGTATTCTATGTATCTTTATATCTGGTCTGTAGAATAGTGTCTATGTACCTTTATACCTAATCTGTAGAATAGTGGCCTATGTACCTTTATATCTAATGTGTAGAATAATATCCTAGGTACCTTTATATTTAGTGTGTAGAATAATATCCTAGGTACCTTTATATCTAGTGTGTAGAATTGTATCCTAAGGTACCTTTATATCTAGTGTGTAGAATAGTATCCTATGTACCTTTATATCTAGTGTGTAGAATAGTATCCTAGTTACCTTTATATCTAGTGTAGAATAGTGTCCTAGGTACCTTTATATCTAGTGTGTAGAATAGTGTCCTATGTACCTTTATATCTAGTGTAGAATAGTGGCCTATGTACCTTTATATCTAGTGTAGAATAGTATCCTAGTTACCTTTATATCTAGTGTAGAATAGTGTCCTAGGTACCTTTATATCTAGTGTGTAGAATAATATCCTAGGTACCTTTATCTAGTGTGGAATAGTATCCTAGTTACCTTTATATCTAGTGTAGAATAGTATCCTAGGTACCTTTATATCTAGTGTGTAGAATAGTGTCCCGAGGTACCTTTATATCTAGTGTGTAGAATAGTGTCGTAGGTACTTTATATCTAGTCTGTAGAATTGTATCCTAGTCTGTAGAATTGTATGTACCTTTATACCTGGTCTGTAGAATACTATTCTATGTATCGTTGAATCTACCTGTAGAATAGTATACCTTGTATGTTTTCAATCTGGTCTATAGAATAGTATCCCTTGTATGTTTCAATCTGGTCTATAGAATAGTATCCCTTGTATGTTTTGAATCTGGTCTATAGAATAGTATCCCTTTGTATGTTTGAATCTGGTCTATAGAATAGTATCCCTTGTATGTTTGAATGTGGTCTATAGAATAGTATCCCTTTGTATGTTTGAATGTGGTCTATAGAATAGTATCATCTTGTATGTTTCAATCTTGTCTATAGAATAGTATCCCTTGTAACATGTTTGAATGTGGTCTATAGAATAGTATCCCTTGTATGTTTGAATGTAGTCTATAGAATAGTATCCCTTGTATGTTTGAATGTGGTCTATAGAATAGTATCCCTTGTATGTTTGAATGTGGTCTATAGAATAGTATCCCTTGTATGTTTGAATCTTGTATGTTTGAATGTGGTCTATAGAATATGTTTCAATCTTGTCTATAGAATAGTATCCTTGTATGTTTGAATGTGGTCTATAGAATAGTATCTTTGTATGTTTGAATGTGGTCTATAGACTAGTATCCCTTGTATGTTTTACTCTGGTCTATAGAATAGTATCCTTGTATGTTTGAATGTGGTCTATAGACTAGTATCCCTTGTATGTTTGAATGGTCTATAGAATAGTATCCCTTGTATGTTTGAATCTGGTCTATAGAAAAGTATCCCTTTGTATGTCTGAATGTGGTCTATAGAATAGTGTCCCTTGTATGTTTCAATCTGGTCTATAGAATAGTATCCCTTGTATGTTTGAATGTGGTCTATAGAATAGTATCCCCTGGTCTTGTATGTCTGAATGTGGTCTATAGAATAGTATCCCTTCTATGTTTCAATCTGGTCTATAGAATAGTATCCCTTGTATGTTTGAATGTGGTCTATAGAATAGTATCCCTTGTATGTTTGAATGTGGTCTATAGAATGGTATCCCTTGTATGTTTGAATCTGGTCTATAGAATAGTATCCCTTGTATGTTTCAATCTGGTCTATAGAATAGTATCCCTTGTATGTTTCAATCTGGTCTATAGAATGGTATCCCTTGTATGTTTGAATAATCTTAATATGTTTCAATCTGGTCTATAGAATAATATCCCTTGTATGTTTGAATCTGGTGTATAGAATAATATCCTTGTATGTTTGAATGTAGGTCTATAGAAATAATATGAATAATATCCCTTGTATGTTTGAATGTGGTCTATAGAATAATATCCCTTGTATGTTTTCTGGTATGAATAATTTTGAATCTGGTGTGTAGAACTGTGTGCTATGTATCTATGAATCTGGTCTGTAGAACTGTGTCCTATGTATCTATGAATCTGGTCTGTAGAACTGTGTCCTATGTATCTATGAATCTGGTCTGTAGAACTGTGTCTAATGTGTCTATGAATCTGGTCTGCAGAACTGTGTCTATGTATCTATGAATCTGGTCTGTAGAACTGTGTCCTATGTATCAATGAATCTGGTCCTGTAGAACTGTGTCCTATGTATCTATGAATCTGGTCTGTAGAACTGTGTCCTATGTATCTATGAATCTGGTCTGTAGAACTGTGTCTATGTATCTATGAATCTGGTCTGTAGAACTGTGTCCTATGTATCTATGAATCTGGTCTGTGAACTGTGTCCTATGTATCTTTGAATCTGGTCTGTAGAACTGTGTCCTGTGTATCTATGAATCGGTCTGTAGAATAGAATGCTACGCATACTGGAACTTAGGAGTTTGATCTGTAGAATAGTATCGCATGTATCTTGGAATTTGGGTCTGTAGAATAGTATCCTAAACATTTTTGTACACCAACCTGTAGAATATAGCCTAAACATTTTGGTTGACCAACCTGTAGAATAGTAGCCTAAATATTTTAGTACACCAACCTGTAGAATAGTAGCCTAAATATTTTAGTGTACACCAACCTGTAGAATAGTAGCCTAAACATTTTGGTACACCAACCTGTAGAATAGTAGCCTAAACATTTTAGTACACCAACCTGTAGAATAGTAGCCTAAATATTTTTAGTACACCAACCTGTAGAATAGTAGCCTTACCATTTTAGTACACCAACCTGTAGAATAGTAGCCTAAACATTTTAGTGCACCAACCTGTAGAATAGTAGCCTAAACATTTTAGTACACCAACCTGTAGAATAGTAGCCTAAACATTTTAGCACACCAACCTGTAGAATAGTAGCTAAACATTTTTGATTGACCAACCTGTAGAATAGTAGCTAAACATTTTGTAACACCAACCTGTAGAATAGTAGCTTATAAACATTTTGGTTTACCAACCTGTAGAATAATAGCCTAAACATTTTGGTTTACCAACCTATAGAATAATAGCCTAAACATTTTGGTACATCAACCCAGAATAGTATCCTAAACATTTGGTACACCAACCTGTAGAATAGTAGCCTAAATATTTTAGTACACCAACCTGTAGAATAGTAGCCTAAACAGTTTGGTACACCAACCTGTAGAATAGCCCTAAACAGTTTGGTACACCAACCTGTAGAATAGTAGCCTAAACATTTTAGTACACCAACCTGTAGAATAGTAGCCTAAACATTTTGGTTGACCAACCTGTAGAATAGTAGCCTAAAACATTTTGGTTGACCAACCTGTAGAATAGTAGCCTAAACATTTTGTAACATCAACCTGTAGAATAGTATCCTAAACAGTTTGGTTGACCAACCTGTAGAATAGTAGCCTAAACATTTTTGGTTGACCAACCTGTAGAATAGTAGCCTAAACATTTTGTAACACCAACCTGTAGAATAGTAGCCTAAACATTTTGGTACACCAACCTGTAGAATAGTAGCCTAAACAGTTTTGGTACACCAACCTGTAGAATAGTAGCCTAAACAGTTTGGTACACCAACCTGTAGAACAGTAGCCTAAACAGTTTGGTACACCAACCTGTAGAATAGTAGCCTAAACATTTTGGTACACCAACCTGTAGAATATATCTTAAACATTTTGGTTGACCAACCTGTAGAATGGTATCTAAGTGTCTTGGTACATGAGTAGTATCCAACGCATATTGGCATACCAGTCGTTAGAATATACAACTCATATTGGCATAGCAGTCGTTAAAATAATATACAACTCATATTGGTATATCAGTCGTTAAACTGATATACAACTCATATTGGTATAGCAGTCGTTAAACTGATATACAACTCATATTGGTATAGCAGTCGTTAAAATAGTATACAACTCATATTGGTATAGCAGTCGTTAAAGTAATATACATCTCATATTGGTATAGCAGTCGTTAAAGTAATATACATCTCATATTGGTATAACAACGTTAAAATAATATACAACTCATATTGGTATAGCGGTCGTTAAAAAATATACAACTCATATTGTTATACTGTCGTTAGATAAATATACAAATCATATTGATATAGCAGTCGTTAGAATAGTATACAACTCATATTGATATAGCAGTCGTAATAGAATAATATATAACTCATATTGGTATAGCAGTTGTTAGAATAATATACAACTGATATTGGTATAGCAGTTGTAATAGAATAATATACAACTCATATTGGTATAGCAGTCGTTAGAATATTATACAACTCATGTTGGTATAGGAGTCGTTAGAATAGTATACAACTCACATTGGTATAGCAGTCGTTAGAATAGTATACAACTCATATTGGTATAGCAGTCTTTGGGAATAGTATACAACTCATATTGATATAGCAGTCGTTAGAATAGTATACAATTCATATTGGTATAGCAGTCGTTAGAATAGTATACAACTCATATTGATATAGCAGTCGTTAGAATAGTATATAATTCATATTGGTATAGCAGTCTCATATTGATGTAGCAGTCGTTAGTAAGAGTATACAACTCATATTGGTATAGCGTTAGAAGAGTATACAACTCATATTGGTAGCAGGCGTTACAATAGTATTCAACTCATATTGGTATAGCGTTAGAATAGTATACAACTCATATTGGTATAGCGTTACAATAGTATACAACTCATATTGGTATAGCGTTACAATAGTATACAACTCATATTGGTAGAGCAACCATTAAAATAATATACAACTTATATTGGTATATCAGTTTTTAAAATAGAATAGTATATCTAATCTAACACACAATGGTATATCAGTTTTTAGAATATTATCTAACACACATTGGTGAATCAGTTTTTAGAATAGTATACTACACATTGATATATCAGTTTTTAGAATAATATACTACACGCATTGGTATGTCAGTTTTAGTCAGTCAGTTTTTTTTACACACATTGGTATGTCAGTTTTTAGAATAGTATACTACACACATTGGTATGTCAGTTTTTAGAATAGTATACTACACACATTGATATATCAGTTTTTAGAATAGTATACTACACACATTGGTATGTCAGTTTTTAGAATAGTATACTACACGCATTGGTATGTCAGTCTTTAGAATAGTATACTACACACATTGGTATGTCAGTCTTTAGAATAGTATACTACACGCATTGGTATGTCAGTCTTTAGAATAGTATACTACACATTGATATGTCAGTCTTTAGAATAGTATACTACGCATTGGTATGTCAGTCTTTAGAATAGTATACTACACGCATTGGTATGTCAGTCTTTAGAATAGTATACTACACACATTGATATATCAGTCTTTAGAATAGTATACTACACACATTGATATATCAGTCTTTAGAACTACACACATTGGTATAGTCTTTAGAATAGTATACTACACATTGGTATGTCAGTCTTTAGAATAGTATACTACACACATTGGTATGTCAGTCTTTAGAATAGTATACTACACACATTGATATATCAGTCTTTAGAATAGTATACTACACGCATTGATATATCAGTTTTTAGAATAGTATACTACACGCATTGATATATCAGTTTTTATAATATTATACTACGCATATTGGTATATCAGTTTTTAGAATAGTATACTACACACATTGATATATCAGTTTTTAGAATAGTATACTACACACATTGGTATAGCAGTTTTTATAATATTATACTACGCATATTGGTATATCAACTTTTACAATAGTATACTACACATATTGGTATGTCAGTCTTTAGAATATTATACTACACACATTGGTAAATCAGCTTTTAGAATAGTATACTACGCACATTGGTATAGCAGTTTTTATAATATTATACTACACATATTGGTATATCAGTTTTAGAATAGTATACTACACATATTGGTATGTCAGTCTTTAGAATAGTATACTACATACATTGGTAAATCAGCTTTTAGAATAGTATACTACGCACATTGGTAAATCAGCTTTTTAGAATAGTATACTACACACATTGGTAAATCAGCTTTTAGAATAGTATACTACACACATTGGTATGTCAGTCCTTAGAATAGTATACTACAAACATTGGTAAATCAGTTTTTAGAATAGTATACTACAAACATTGGTAAATCAGCTTTTAGAATAGTATACTACACACATTGGTATGTCAGTCTTTAGAATAGTATACTACAAACATTGGTAAATCAGTTTTTAGAATAGCATAATACAAACATTGGTAAATCAGCTTTTAGAATAGTATACTACACACATTGGTGTGTCAGTCTTTAGAATAGTATACTACAAACATTGGTACATCAGTTTTTAGAATAGTATACTACAAACATTGGTAAATCAGCTTTTAGAATAGTATACTACATTGGTATATCAGTTTTTTTAATAGTATATACACATATTGGTAAATCAGTTTTTTTCAGGTTTTAGAATAGTATACTACACATATTGGTAAATCAGATATATTTTAGAATAGTATACTATGCACATTAATATATCAGGTTTTAGAATAGTATACTACACATATTGGTAAATCAGTTTTTAAAATAGTATATTATGCACATTGATATATGAGGTTTTAGAATAGTATACTACATGCATTGATAAATCAGTTTTTTAAAATAGTATATTACACACATTGATATATGAGGTTTTAGAATAGTATACTACACATTGATATATCAGTTTTAGAATAGTATATTATGCACATTGGTATATCAGTTTTTAGAATAGTATATTACACACATTGATATATCAGTTTTTAGAATAGTATACTACACACATTGATATATCAGTTTTTAGAATAGTATACTACACACATTGATATATCAGGTTTTAGAATAGCTTTGATATATCATAGAATAGTATACTACACACATTGATATATCAGTCTTTAGAATAGTATAATACGCACATTGGTGTATGAGCTTTTAGAATAGTATACTACACACATTGATATATCAACTTTTAGAATAATATACTAGACATATTGGTATATCAGCCTGTAGAATAGCATCCCAAGCATCTTGGTATAACATCTTGTAGGATAGCATCCCATATATCTTGGTATATCAGCCTGTAGAATAGTATCCCAAACTATTTTAATTCTCAGTCTTGCAGAAATAAGACCCTTCAGATTTATACTTTTATAAATGAAACGAAAGCCGACATCATTTTTTATAACAGAAACGTGGTTGAGAGAGCAAGGAGATGAGCCTCTCATCACAGAAATGATGCCAAAAGGCTATAACTTCCACGGCGAAGCGAGGAAAACAAGGACGGGAGGGGCGTAGCCATCGTGTACAGGGACTCGTTCCAAATAACCAAATGTAAAGAAAATTCTCAATACGACACTTTTGAACATTGTAAAATAATAATCAACACACCCAATTGTGCCTTATTCTGCGTGTGTCTACCATCCCCGCCAAGCAAAAGAACCGCCACACCATCAGCAAATTTGAACAGGATTTTTCTGAATTTCTTGATTCCATTAACAACAAAAACAACGTCTACATGTTAGGGGACTTTAACTATCACCTTGAAAAGTCAACTAATTCATCTGTAAAGAGCTTAATCACACTGATTGACGAACACAGTTTCCAACAACTCGTCACTGACGCAACACATGAGAAACAACACATTCTAGACTTAGTTTTAACAAGAAGCGATTTAGTCAAATCTATAGTAAAAGTGTCAGAATGTTGCATATCAGACCACTACGCCATTTCATTCAAAATCAACGTAGACAAACCCAAGACAACGAGAGAAAAGATCCTCTGCAGAAACATTAAAGGCATTGACATCGACACCTTCAAAGAAGACCTTTTAAATTCATTTTCAGACAGGACACCGAAATCAGCAAATGACTTTGATAGCTCCTCCGAACAATTCTCGACAAACACGCTCCAATTCGAGAGAAACTCGCCCCAATAAGGACTGCAGCGCCCTGGATCAACGAGAGAGTTCTGAACGGAAAGAAAAAGAAACGAAAAGCCGAGAGACTGTGGAAAAAAACTGGATCGACTGTTCATAAAAACATTTACAGACAAGAAATTAGTTCTCTTGCTAATGTTATTAAAAGAAGAAAAATCAATTTATTTAAACAAACAGATACAAGACAGTGAATCAAGTTCAAACCTCTATTCAATCTGCAATGACCTTTTGGGTAAAAGAATGTACAGTACTTACCAACTAACATCCCGGTGAGTGAATTACCTGAGGCTTTCAATCATTTTTTCATCGATAAGATTAAAAAGATACGAGAAAACTTAGATGCCACAAACTCTGATCCCAGGTATCACGTATTTGACGGTAATTCCTTTTCTTCTTTTAAACCTGTAACAGAATGATTTTGTTAAATCTACAATCATGAAATCTACTAAAAAATTGTGTGAACTTGATCCACTGCCAGTAAATCTGTTTCTTAGCTGCCTTGATATCACCTTGCCCCATATTACCAATATTATCAACCAGTCACTAACAAATGGAATTGTTGTCCCTAGTTTTAAGGAGGCCATAGTTAGACCTTTATTAAAAAAGAACAACCTTGATCAAAACGATCTGAAAAATTACAGACCAGTGTCCAACCTACCATTTCTTTCCAAAATATTAGAAAAAAGCTGTTTGAGCCAAATCGACCAACACTTAGATGAAAACTCTTTGAAAGGAACCTATCAGTCTGCTTATAGAAGAAAGCACAGCACAGAGACAGCATTTCTGAAAGTACAATCTGATTTACGGAATTCGACCGATAAAGGAGAACTATCCATTTTAGCCTTGTTAGACCTATCTGCTGCATTTGACACTATAGATCATGGCATTCTTCTTAAACGTTTAGAGTTATCTTTTGACATCAAAGGCACTGCTCTGGAATGGTTCAGTTCGTACATCAGCAATAGAAAGCAAGCTGTATCAGTCCATGGAAAGCTATCAAATTATTCTGTTCTTCATTTTGGTGTGCCCCAAGGCTCGGTTCTGGGGCCAATCCTTTTTTTCTTTGTACGCACAACCAATACACAACATCATCAATCAACATCATTTTAATTACGACATTTACGCTGACGACACTCAGCTCTATAAGTCTGCTGAAATATCCGGACTGCCATCTGTCATAACTTCCTTAATGATTGCGCCACCCAGATTTCTTCGTGGATGACATCCAATAAATTGAAATTAAATGAGAACAAAACAGAAGTTATAGCAATAGGAAGCAAAGCCAAAGTAGAAGCCGCTAAATTAAGATATGTTAAAATCTGTGGCGAAGAAATTCCTGTTGTCAAAAAGTAAGAAATTTAGGAGTTATCATGGATTGTACCATGTCCATGGAAGACCATATCTCACATTTGAGAAAAGTTTGCTATCTGGAATTAAAAAGAATATGTCATATCAGGAAATACATCACTCCTGAAGCAACAAACAAATTAATTTGCTCATTTGTTCTTTCAAGAATTGATTACTGCAATTCTCTGCAGGCTGGACTTCCACTGACACAAATCAAGAAACTGCAGATAATACAAAACAATGCCGCCAGATTTGTTATGGAAGTTTCAAAAGAGAACACATTACGCGAATACTTAAACACCTACACTGGCTCCCAATAAAATCCCGCATTGACTACAAGATAGCTACAATCACGTACCAATGCCTGCACGAGGCTGACTTTCCAGTCTACTTAAAAGAGTTAGTTCCTAAATACACACCGAACAGATCACTGCGCTCAGCGAGCAAGAAAATGATACAAACACCCAAAACTAAACTTAAGACTTTCGGAGATAGGGCCCTACAAACACAAGCAGCCAAAATTTGGAACATTTTACCATGGGACGTCCAGTCTGCAGAGTCTTTGAATATACTGAAATCTCGCTTGAAGACCCACTACTTCTCCAACATATTTAGATGAATTTTATTGAATTGCGTGCTTTTACTGAATTGATTGTGATACTATTTTTTATTGATGCATCTGTTTTATGTAAAATGTTTTAGCCATAGCATGCCATGCCTGTGTAATCATTTTGCTTCTAATGCGCCTTGAGCTCTTCTGAGGGAAGGCGCAATATAAATATTCTTCTTATTCTTCTTATCTTGGTATAACAGCCTGTAGAATAGTATCCCATACATCTTGGTATAACTGTCTGTAGAATAGTATCCCATACATCTTGGTATAACAGCCTGTAGAATAGTATCCCATACATCTTGGTCTATCAGCCTGTAGAATAGTATCCCAAACATCTTTGTATATCAGGCTGTAGAATAGTATCCCTTACATCTTGGTATATCAGCCTGTAGAATAGTATCCCTTACATCTTGGCATATCAGGCTGTAGAATAGTATCCCTTATATCTTGGTATATCAGCCTGTAGAATAGTATCCCTTACATCTTTGTATATCAGGCTGTAGAATAGTATCCCTTACATCTTGGTATATCAGCCTGTAGAATAGTATCCCTTACATCTTTGTATATCAGGCTGTAGAATAGTATCCCTTACATCTTGGTATATCAGCCTGTATAAATAGTATCCTTACATCTTGGTCTATCAGGCTGTAGTATAGTATCCCTTACATCTTGGTATATCAGCCTGTAGAATAGTATCCCTTTGATCTTGGTATAACAGCCTGTAGAATAGTATCCCATACATCTTGGTATAACAGCCTGTAGAATAGTATCCCTTACATCTTGGTATAACAGCCTGTAGAATGGTATCCCTTACATCTTGGTATAACAGCCTGTAGAATAGTATCCCATACATCTTGGTATAACTGCCTGTAGAATAGTAATACATCTTGGCATATCAGGCTGTAGAATAGTATCCCTTACATCTTGGTATATCAGGCTGTAGAATAGTATCCCTTACATCTTTGTATATCATCTTGGTATATCAGCCTGTAGAATAGTATCCCATATCATCTTGAATAGTATATCAGGCTGTAGAATAGTATCCCTTACATCTTGGTATATCAGCCTGTAGAATAGTATCCCATACATCTTGGTATATCAGCCTGTAGAATAGTATCCCAAGCTTCTTGCCCTGATGAAATTACAAATCCTACCAAAGCGTAGAATGACCTTAATACAAGTGTGTACGTGCGTAAGATCAAATCAAATCAAAATCTAACGTCACTGTAGACTTGAAAAGGAATACAATAATCATCTTCACTAGCTATGGGCCTTCTGCGTTTTCATTCCTTTTTGTCAGTTCTAGAAAGGAAATAGGTTAGGAAATGAAAACAAAATGCATCAGCAATTATGATTTCCTCTTATCTTCTCATCTATCAGAGCCTGGATCGTCCACAACCACAGCAACGTTTTCCTACTTGAATCGCAGGAACTGAGTAGCCAAAAGAATGGTGATTAAATGCAGCAGTGCTGCTGTTGTTTTTGTTGTTGTTGTTGATTGTTGTTGTTTTTTGTTATGGTCGTTGTTTTCCTTCTGCTAGTTGGCATCCTCTTTTGTTCGCCGAACCACTACGATAATCTCATGAAGTGATTAATGCAACGAGACTGAGCAATATATACGACATAACACCTTTTATCTAATCTGATCTTATCCTATAATTATCTTATCTTATAATTATCTGATCTTATAATTATCTTATCTTAGGATTGTAATTCATGTAGCATACACCTTTATAAATGATATTATGCTTTCATGTATTTATCTTTCTGTTTCTTTATATTAACATTTTTTATTTTTTATTTATTCATTCATTTGTTTATTTATTGATTGATTTATTGAAGTATTTATTTATTTTGTACATACATTGCTCATGTTTTGTAGTATGTATGTATACATGCGCCTAGAGCTGTCGTAAGATAGGAGTGGGCGCTATAGAAACGAATTATATTATTATTTTTATTATTATCTTATATTATCGTAATTTATCGTTATTTATCTTACCTTATCTTATCTTATCTGAGTCTAATCTTATCTCATCTGATCTTATCTTATCTTATCTTATTTATTGTAGCTTATCTTCCCGCATCTTATCTGATCGCATCTTATCTAATATTTGTCTTTTGTTAGTATTTTTGTAATATATTTCCTTTAGTTTAAGCTACGATAAGATACGATAAACTTTATTAGTCCTTTTCGGAAGTGTGTTGTATTCCTTTATGTCTTACAGGTGAAGAACATCTCGACCTGATGGAGCTCTATCAGGCAATTCTTCACGACTCCCAGGCCAGTCTGAACCAGTTTGAAAACGCCTTTCCCCAAAGGAGACGATGGGTTTTCAGATTGATCTCGAGGACCCATTCTCTCCCTTTAACCACGAGCCTTCACCGGAAGACTTGCTCCTCGGGCGACAGATTGGAAAAGAGGCCGGTTACCTGCCCCTATCATCGATACCAATGCTGTCGCTTCTGGAATTCTAGACATTCAAGAAACGAAAGGCCGCAAATTGACACACGACAAGACGACATCGTCAACGATCCCCATCATCCAACAACGAGGGAATGGTAGATGTGAGACGTGCAGGCAAAAGTTACAATGATGGTGATAATAATAAAAACGATAACACAGCAGACAACATGATCAGCATCGGGGAATGGATGAAAAAAGACAACGGCAACTCCAAGACCAGAAAGATAAAGAGCAGTCCGTGACGGATAAACCGGAAGTAGACAACATGCCCTTTGATACACTTCTGAGCGTCAATGGTTTAAGATCTGATCATGATGTGGATGACAACCGTGTCATAGGAATTATAGGTGCCAATGAAAGCCCACTAACACATATCGACAAAGTCGATGACAATGATACGTTTAGCGTTGTTAATTCCACAGTCAACTACTTTGACAACACTGATGTAATCTCTGACGTAAATGATACTCGCAGAAACAGAAATGAGTCTTCGGTGAACGTTCATCTTGTGGGTGGGGGACAGGGCAAATGACGGAAAGACCAACTCTATGATTGGGAGTGACGCATCTAAATTAGAATGGCTCCAAAATAGTGTGCTGCCTGAAAACAGCGGCAGTCAATCCATCGCTCCTGGAGGAGACGCAGCTAAAATCAAAAGCCGGTTCATGAGGTAGTAGTCGTGGAAGCAAAACTCAACCCAGTTGATATGACAACGCATCATAACATCCAAGAGGAGAATCCATCACTTCCACATACAAACAGATTAGCGGGCTTTGAAGACGGATCGCAATCAAAGCAAACCGCGGCGGCGAGATCTGCCAGAGATAATGAAACGGTCGAAAAGAAAATTCGAATGACCCATTGGGTATTTTAGGACTTGGCTCATCGTCTGCTTCGTCTTCCAAGAGCTCCCACGGCTAGCCAAACACCAGCTTGGGCGATGCCTCCACAGATGGCCTTTCCAGGAAATCCTCGTAGCATGCCGGAGGAGCGGCCAGCGGACCGCCAGGGGAGGAAATCGTATGATGCAGCAGCCGGGGCAAACCAGACGGTTCGCCATTCAATGGCGCACCAGGCCAAAGGGTGATGGGGGCGAACGGACAGAGCATGGGAATGAATCCAATGGCTATGCAAGGATCTCGCGGGGGACCAGGTTCTTTCAACCCTTCCACGATGAACCAACAACAAATGCCTTTTGGCTCGCCTGGTGCTAGGGGTGGTCAGGGAATGTCTTCTGGGTCGCAAAGACCCGCCAGTCGATCGGTTATGTTACCGGGGCAAACTGCAAGCAGCTCCTCTGGTCAGTTCCCCATGGGACCGCCGCGTCAGATGTCGATGCCTCCTCAGCAAGGTGGGCCGCAGATGTCAATGATGGGTCAGACGAACCCTTTCCAAAGCGATCAACAGTCCATGGGATCCCCGGGCGGTTTCGGTAATAACCAAATGATGATGAACCCTATGATGAGCAGTTCGGCCATGGGCAGCCGGGGGAAATCCGTTTATGCCTAGCCAGTCGGGATTCTCCGGACAGATGGGTGGGATGGGAACCATGGGGATGGGAGGCATGCCTTCATTTGGCTCCTCCTCCTCTTCCTCCTCCTCCATGGGTGGTATGGGGGATTCCTTCAAATTCGTTCGGATCCATGGGTGGAGGCATGGGAGCCTACCCGGAGTATGTCTTCCATGATGGGCCGTAACATGGGCATGGGCGGCAGCAGCAGCTCTCCTACGGTTACCCGAGTATGGGTTCTATGATGGGAATTCCCGATACGGTATTGGAAATTCCCAAATGTCGATCCCGGCATGTCAAACAATGGGATGTACTCTGGGGGGATGATGAACCCGCTGATGAGGTCGATGAGGATGCAAGGGCGTGGCATGTCGTCGTCCAACTCGAGGATGGGTGGAATGGGAGCGATGGGAGGCACCGGAGGAATGGGAGCCATGGGAGGCACAGGAGGGATGGGAGGGAGGGCTTTCCCTCAATGTCCTCATGATGGGGATGAGGGGCATGCCAGGTATTGGAGGCATGTCTGGAATGGGAGGCATGTCTGGAATGGGAGGCACGTCTGGAATGGGAGGGATGTCTGGAATGGGAGGGATGTCTGGAATGGGAGGCATGTCTGGAATGGGAGGCATGTCTGGAATGGGAGGGATGTCTGGAATGGGAGGGATGTCTGGAATGGGAGGCATGCCTGGAATGGGAGGCATGTCTAGCATGATGGGGATGGGGCGAGGAATGATGGGAATGTCAGGACTGAACAACCGTTTCATGTCGAGCTTCATGTCTGGCGGGGGCGGGCGCTCAAGGTCAGGCTAAATATTACACAAACTAGCGTCCTTTGCTGGTGTTTTTAAAAAATTATTTCTTTCTTGTTGAATGCCTTGGCATTGAATTATTACACTGTTTACGCGTGTTAACGAAAAAGCGATTTGAATTTGTATACAACAACAAACAAAAATAGATGTTGCCCATATCAGTATGGTGCAAGTCATGATTCAAGGAATAATTATTTCATCGATACTGCACAGAGGCGGCTCCGTATCCAAAGTTGACTGTTAGGCTCAGGTATGAGGTAGGGAAATAAGATAATGTTGACTGTTAGGCTCAGGTATGAGGTAGAAATGAGATAATGTTGACTATTAGGCTCAGGTATGAGGTAGGAAATAAGATAATGCTGACTGTTAGGCTTAGATATATGAGGTAGGGAAATAATACAACCTTGACTGTTAGGCTCAGATATGAGGTACGGAAATAATATAATACAAGTGAACGGGTTTTGCAGTAGACTTGTTTTTAAAAAATTATATTTTAAAGACTCTACAGATCATAAGTGTCTAACGTGCCGCTTCCTTCTGATATTGAATTGAATTAACTTTGGTAAAAAAAAAACCAACGTTATTTTAAACTACTTCTTCTTAGCTCTTTGTCTTTAGAAACGAACATAAACATTCTGATAATTCTCACCTGTTAGGAATAGTGGCGTGAGATATAAAAGGGATTGAGATAATATTTTGTTGGGTTGTTGAGCAGCGTTAAGACAATATAATCTTCAAGACACATCTATGTCTTTCAACAAAGGCTAATAAATCTGTTGTTCATCATTTATACACTGTTCTCGTTTTATTTCTTTGTCATGTTGTATGTGCTTTTAGGAGAAGGAGACGCTGTTAACACACAAAACAAACAAAAAACAAAAAACAAAAGTCATAACATTATTATTAATATTATTATATTATTGTACCTCTTTCCCATTAGTTCCCATTGGTTTCTGCTGTACGATATGAGTTCACATTGCAGACTTACTTTTTTCTAATGCACTTCTATTGCTCTCAGCCAATCAAGACCTTACTTAAAATGGGACTATTTAGATCACTATCTGATTTCGAGTTCAGTGACATACACTTTATCGACTGAGTGTTTCTATATCAAAATTGTAGAGAATGAAATCTTCCTTCAAGCTATATTTAAGCCATTTAATCCTGATTTAGTACAATAATCACAAAACAAAGACTCATGAATGTCCACTGTTAAAGGAAAGGAATTAAAGCAGACCTGACAGATAAAAAGGAAGTAAGCAGGGAAAAAATTACTTAAAAATAAATAGATAGGAATTTCTGAAAAGTGGTCGGCATTTGTCACTGGTACTGGTAGGGAGCAGGCATGTTGGCTCTTAATCTAAATTTTTGTTCTAAATTAGATTAGGTCTAGACCTAATCTACACTAGCTCCAGATCTAAATGTAGATATAGATATATATCTTATCTAGGTCAAAGTCTAGAAGCTAGAATCTAGCGTGTTTAAATTTAGATTCAGATCACTAACCTCTATAAATCTAGATCTAGCTCTAGATCTACAATCTAGATCGTGACAATATCTAGCTCTAGAATATTGTATAGATTCTAGATCTAGGCCGAATCGTAGATCTCGCCTCTGCCCACATAGTCTCCTTAGCCTAGTTTTCATGAAGTGAAAAATTAATCCGCGCTGGAAACACCTATAATGTAAAGCTTGAAAGAAAGCTGGCTCTCTATACGTCATCGTGGTGGGTATATTGCCTTTCAGGTCTTGTAACCATCAAGGAAATGGATAGTACATTGACATTCAAGTAATATACGGGACTTACATCTCAATATATATAAATATATATATATATATATAAATATATGTATATATATATATATATATATATATATATATATATATATATATATATATATATATATATATATATATATATATATATATATATATATATATATATATATGTCAGTCTAGATAGATCGAGATTTAAAATCTACATCGATTTGTAGATACAGATGGAACAGGAAACTGGATCTAGATCTTCATCTAGAAAGATCTAGCACTTCAAAAGATTCTTAATTATAGATTTACCTGTAGGTTTTCTATAGAAAAGTCTCATGCAAAGAACACACACAGAAAATTAAGAAAACTAGGTCAATCTATACTTAAATATTGGAATAGTGTTTTCTTTGCGTATTGGGCGTCAGATAGAGTTCTTGACATTCACTACATTTAGATTCTAAGGATGTATTGGCGTATTGAAATACTGTGAACCCACAACATGCACACAACAAAAATATCATAAGACAGATGGTACCTAGAAGATGTTGACTTTCTCGTCACAACTGAATGGATTATTAGGTACCATTCAAGTAGAAACATTGTGGAAAGGATTTACGGATGCCCCTTTCAAATAGAAACATTGTGGAAAGGATTTATGGGTTTTTAATTTGTTTGTTGTTATCATAATATCTGGATGAGATGAGACAGAATACGGGTTTTAATTTGTTTGTTGTTATCATAATATCTGGAGAGATGAGACAAAATCAAAATTAAGGTAAAGATCCAACTAAACAGAAGACTTGTCAAATCAGTGCTGACCTACAATTTGCAGGACATAAGCCCTTACTCAAAATGAAATAAAATGACTGGACGCATTTTAGAGAATACAGCTTCAAAACATTCTCAACATTCATTATCAGGTAATAATTTTAAATAAATGTCTTTGAGACGACAGGCAACAACAAAACACTCACACTATTCATCTTAGAAAATCGTTGACGTCTTGTATTACACATTTTAAGAAGAGATGAGGATATCCCAGCCAATATAGCAATGAGAGATTACTGCACATCTGGAAACACATTTAGAGTAAGACCAATGACTACACTGGAATCTGGAAACACATTTAAAGTAAGACCAATGACTACACATCTGGAAACACATTTAAAGTAAGGCCAATGACTACACATCTGGAAACACATTTAGAGTAAGGCCAATGACTGCACATCTACACATCTGGAAACACATTTAAAGTAAGACCAATGACTACACATCATTTAGAGTAAACATATT
Source organism: Doris montereyensis (assembly GCA_037039925.1). Classification (NCBI taxonomy): domain Eukaryota; kingdom Metazoa; phylum Mollusca; class Gastropoda; order Nudibranchia; family Dorididae; genus Doris; species Doris montereyensis. The sequence continues at coordinate 33,664 of JAXRKP010001414.1, forward strand.
TAAAGTAAGTCCAATGACTACACATATGGAAACACATTTAAAGTAAGGCCAATGACTACACATCTGGAAACTCTGGACTAACATCTCATTTAGAGTAAGGCCAATGACTACACATCTGGAAACACATTTGGAAACTCATTTAAGTAAGGCCAATGACTACACATCTGGAAACTCATTTAGAGTAAGGCCAATGACTACACATCTGGAAACACATTTAGGTAAGGCCAAGTAAGGCCAATGACTACACATCTGGAAACTCATTTAGAGTAAGGCCAATGACTACACATCTGGAAACACATTTAGAGTAAGGCCAATGACTACACATCTGGAAACACATTTAGAGTAAGGCCAATGACAACACATCTGGAAACACATTTAGAGTAAGACCAATGACTACACATCTGGAAACACATTTAGAGTAAGACCAATGACTACACATTGGAAGCACTGCCAATGAAACACATTTAAAGTAAGACCAATGACTACACATCTGGAAACTCATTTAAAGTAAAACCAATGACTACACATGTGGAAACACATTTAGAGTAAGGCCAATGACAACAAACACTCCAAATGGGGGTTAATCAAGATCTCTCCCGCCTAGGGGAGCAAGGGAAACTTAAAATGTGGGATTGACAAACTACTCTCTATCGCAAGACACCGAAAACAATGGAGGATCTCATCAGCGAAAATTATAGAGTGAGCTGGGGCGGCCTTGTCCGTGGAGGATCCCATCAGTGAAAATCACAGAGTGAGCTAAGACGGCCTTGTCCGTGGAGAAATCCCATCTAAGGCGGCCTTGTTCCTGGAGGATTTCATCAAAATCACAGAGTGAGCTAAGGCGGCCTTGTTCCTGGAGGATCCATCAGTTTCATCAGCGAAATCTGGAGGATCCCATCAGTGAAAATCAAAGCGGCCTTGTTCCCGGATGATTTCATCAGCGAAAATCGTTAGCTAACGTGGAGGATTTCAGAAAATAGTGAGCTAAGGCGGCCTTTGTTCTGGAGGATTTCATCAGCGAAAATCACACAGTGAGCTAAGGCGGCCTTGTCCGTGGAGAATCCCATCAGCGAAAATCACACAGTGAGCTAAGGCGGCCTTGTCCGAAGATTAAGCTGCTACAATACGACCATTAAGCGTAAGCTTATCCTAAAAACCAATGTTTCTATTTGTCTGTGTTCTTTTTGTTCTTCTTGTAAGTTTATTAAACTATGTTTATTGATTTATTAGCTGTTTGTTGTGTTTTCAACTTCTGTATGGGGATATGTCTACGCGGCGGGAGATAAATGGGTTCTTTTTAAATTTTAAATGGTGTGTTAGCTGGGGATTAAAAAAAGCAAACCAATAAAAAGCATAAAGAAAGAAAATTATTGTATGGCGTCAAAATCGTTGTAATGTTGTTGCAGGATTCTCTCTATCACTCTCGCCTGATTGTCTGTCCGTCCGTCCGTCTGTCTGTCTGCCCCCCCTCTCTCTCTCTCTCTCTCTCTCTCTCTCTCTCTCTCTCTCTCTCTCTCTCTCTCTCTCTCTCTCTCTCTCTCTCTCTCTCTCTCTCTATCTATCTATCTCTCTATCTCTCACACTCCTCTCTTTTGTCTGTCGGTCTGTCTGTTCGTCTGTCTGTATGTCTGTCTGTCCTCTCTCTCTCTATCTCTCACTCACTCTGTCTGTCTGTCTGTCTGTCTGTCTTTGTCTGTCTGTCTGTCTGTCTCTCTCTCTCTCTCTCTCTCTCTCTCTCTCTCTCTCTCTCTCTCTCTCTCTCTCTCTCTCTCTCTCTCTCTCTCTCTTTCTTTCTTTCTTTCTTTCTTTCTCTGTAACACCATATTGACGTTGTTTTGGCAATTGGAATCAGACATAAAATCCAGATTGTGGAGACAAAGACGCATTGCCTGCTGCCCAGTAAAACGGCCTCTAGGTGTAGAATTTTTGTGTTTCTTGGCTTTCACGGTCACGCAATAGGGTTCTCAACCAAAAGGTCAAGCCTTCAAGCATCGCCAACGGTTGGACAACTGTTTTGGTAGGTGTATCAAGACACAGTGCCATCCTAACGGACGATAACAAAGGATTTCCGTGTACAGATCACATTGTCTGTGCATACTAAATATCTTTTGGCTGGTTATAGTGCGTGCGGTCAAGGCATACTTAAATGGTCCTAAAATAATCGAAATCATCTTAGTTGTGAACATGGATGAATTAAATCAGATCAATATCAATCTGTAGACTTATTGCAAGAGAAAAACCTCGTTCTCGTCTAGTTCAACTGTTAGATTAGTCGGGTTGGCAAGGTTCTCTTCTCTCTGTGAACAGTTTCAGAATGAAACGAAAATAGATTGAGTGACTGGATGTATTCTATTCAGCGTTTTTAAATTGCCATCACTCTGTGTGTCTTGATTTCCTAAAACGCATTCCCCCTCCCCCACCCCCATGATGAGAAGTGTTACAATTCATATTTTTCTTACTTAGAACACGAAACATCCAAGCGCTTCTTTTCTGTAGACAAAACGAAAATCTCTTCCCCCTGGCGAATCTGGGAGCTTTATTATATCATGTGACAGGGCCGTTTCCTTAGTTACAAAGAAAATGACGTCGCTATTGACGGTGATATGCTCGTTATACGTATTTCAATGAATGGATGTTTCTCGTGTTGAGAAAAGAGGGACTGGGGGACTGTATTTACTAACAAAATCATAATCAAAATCTCTTACGTTTTAACTTGCTCACGCTTTGGACCAGCCAGTTGACAGAATTATTCACTTTAAATCTAATGCAATAAGTATTAATGTTAAATATAAACAGATTACAATTTAAAATTGACAAAAAATTGATGACATCAAAATGTTCATTTGCCTCTTTGCTACTTGTGATTGACATAAATGGATCATTCTAATTTTGACCTCAAACTGGTCATTTGCCTTTCATCTCTTTGTGGATGATATAAATAGATGATTCATAATTTGATCTCAAACAGTTCATTTGCCTACTTGCTCTTTGTAGATAACATAAATGGATGATTCTTATTTTGCCCTTTAACTTACCATTTATTGGTCTTTGGTCCTTGTGGATGATATAAATAGATAATTATCTTTTTGACCTCAAACTAGTCATTTGCTCTTTGCACATAAATTGATGACTCTCAATTTTGCTTCATGCTGTTCATTTGTCTATCTGCTCCTCGGGGATGACACATATGGATGATTCTCATTTTAAACCCAGTATGTTCATCTGTCTCTCTGTTCTTTGTGGTTGACATAAATGGAGAACTCTTATTTTGAACTCAATTTGTGCATTTGCCTCTTTGCTCCTTGTTTGATGACATAAATGGATGCTTTTCATTTTGCCCTCTAACTTTTCATTTACCACTCTACTCTCTATGAATGACAAAATCAGATGATTCTCAATTTGCTCTCAAATTGGGAATTTGCCTCTCTTATGCTTCGTCTTTGATGACATTAATAGATCAAGAAAGTCGTTAAGAGTTAGACAGGGAACATCGTTACAGTTGTCGTCTGTCATGTCATACGTCTGTAAACTGAACGTTAAAATGACAACAAGAGCGTTGTTAGAGTTAGACAGGCAACATCGTTACAGTTCACGTCTGCGATGAACGTTAAAATGACAGACGTTGTTAGAGTAAAGACGAGTATAAAGACTTTAGGGAACGCACGAAGTCAGAAAATATTGTAGTCATCCTAGCTATAAAAAAACATTTTCGTTCACATTAATATTACTAATGGTTTAATAGTAAGCGGTTCACTATCCTGGGTAATATTGTTTTCCACAAGTTTCTCCAGGTTATAAGAATCAGTCAGACTCCCACAAATCCAATATATTACCAGT
>JAXRKP010001414.1:42500-44973 GCA_037039925.1 Doris montereyensis
AGTAGAGGCAGATGAAATGAAATATCTAAGAAGAGTAGTAGGGGAAACTAAAAGAGTAAAAAATCAGAAACACAACAATGCGCGATCAAACCAAAGCAGATGGTGTAAAAACTGAGATATAAATAAATCAGCGGAGAGGGTTTGGACATGTTAACAGAGAGGAGGACAATATAGTAGCTAAATTATTATACAATACTAAACGTGAAGGTAAAGACCAAAAGACAGACCTCAAAGAAAGTGGGAAGAAGATACCAAAGAGTATAAAAGAGTCCTTAAAGCAAAATAATTACATTTTTACGGAAGGAAACAGAAAATGTCAGGACAGGGCAGCCTTGAGAAATACCATTTCGAGCATCTGAACCCATACACCGGAAGGTAGAATTGGTGATGATAAAGAAATAAATAAATAAAGAAAAAAACATGTACACTCATACACTAGAAGGTAGAGAGGAACTGATGAAGAAAGAAATAAAAATCAATTCGGAGATCTACACTCATACACTGAAAGGTAGAGTTGGAGCTAATAAATAAATAAATAAATACAATTTTAAATATCGACTCTCTTACACTGGAATGCAAAGTGGAAGCTGGTAAGGAAAGAAAGAATCGTTCAGATACTGCACTCATACACTGAAAAGTAGACTGGTAGATGGTAAAGAAAGAATGAATATTTCAGACATCTACACTCATACACTGAAAGGTAGACTGGTAGATGGTAAAGAAAGAACGAATATTTCAGACATCTACACTCATATACTGAAAGGTAGAGCGGGAACTGATAAAAAAAAGAAAGATCAATTTTGACATTTGCATTCATATACAGGAAGATAGAGTGAGAACTGATATAGAAATAAAGATAATGTCTGACATTTACACTCATACAATGGAACGTAGAGTGGGGACTGATAAAGAAATAAAGATCATTTTGGACATCTACTCTGAAACACAGGAAGGCAATGTGGCAGCTGATAATGAAATATTATAATTTCGGACATTTACTTTCATATACAGGAAGATAAAGTGGGAACTGATAAAGACATAAAGATAATGTCTGGCATTTAAACTCATACAATGGAAGGTAGAGTGGGAACTGATGAAGAAAGAAAGATCATTTCAAACATCTACACTCATATAATGGACGCTAGAGTGGGAACTGGTGAAGAAAGAAAGATCGTTTCAAACATCTACACTCATGTAATGGAGGGTAGAGTGGGAACTGATGAAGAAAGAAAGATCGTTTCAAACATCTACACTCATGTAATGTAGAGGGTCACATGTAATGGAGTAGAGTGGGAACTGATGAAGAAAGAAAGATCGTTTCAAACATCTACACTCATGTAATGGAGGGTAGATTGGGAATTGACGAAGAAAGACAAAACATCATTTTAGGCATCTACACCCATACACTAAAAAGAAGAGTGGGAATTGAGGAAGGAAAAAAGAAAGATCATTTCGTCATCTAAACCCGTACACCAGAAGGAAGAGTAGGAACTGTTAAAAAAATAAAGACAAAAATTATTACGGACATTTACACCCATCTACCTAAAGGAAAAGTGGGAACCAGTACATTTTGAGCCTCTAAATCCATACACTGGAAGGAATATTGGTAACTGATAAAGAAAAAAGAAAGATCATTTCGGACATCCAAAACCCATTGACCGGAAGGAAAATGTGAAATGATAAGGAAAGAAAACAAAAACGAAATAAGCTCCTTATTATTATCATTCCGATCATAGGGGCCAATTTGAAATCCGTATATACTGTCACAATCGAGTTCTGAACTCGTAACCATCGTTGCTCAGCTTCTCAGACTTTGTTGAGGCAGGAAGGTCGTAGGTCTTCGTTTTCCAAACGCCAGCATCTTCTCGAACAGCGGTTGAGTGACCGTCTACCTTTGATTGGGATTCAATAGAGAACTCCATTTCGAATCTTGAATTATCAATTCCGCCATTAATCGATTTCGGAGTGCTAGTGTTGCACCCAATGGTTGGATTGCCGATATCTTTGGCCCACGACTGAATCTTGGCATCTCCGAATAGGACAAAAACAATAGCCATGGAGATGGCTATGGATCCGGCAATGTACCACACCGTCCGCCATCCTTCACTTGTGCCCTGGGGTGGTGGGAAAGGGATGGGACAGAATGAGAAGCAATCGAAATGGACACAATAAATATATCACAACACACTTCAACCTACCGCTATAGCAAGACTATTGTTCTGATTACAGTAGTAGTAAAGTTCCCTCAAGGACGCCCATAAATATATATATATATTTTTTTAATGGAACCCACCCCGGGTGTGTGTAGCGTGAAGGGGAACAGGTGACAACAATCACCTCCTGGGTATGACGCAAGTCTGACACAGAACTTTACTCAAAAGCTAGTGCTTGTACCCAAATTCACCTGGGTCAAATAGGGAAACGGAGTGATGGGTTCAAAATAACCAAACCGTTGTACTAGCTTTGTTAGGAT
>JAXRKP010001414.1:44993-49993 GCA_037039925.1 Doris montereyensis
CTCATGATCCCAAAACCAGCAGCCCACCACTGGCCACTAAGAATGCCATTTGTTTCTGCCTACTACCAATGTGATATATTTATAGACACACCTGATATGACGCAGAAGTTATGAACACACCTATGCTTACTTATGAACATCCATATGTATTGTAACACAAGGGAGCTGCTAACTATTATGTAGTCTATGATTGACTTTTCACATCTGTCTGCATTTTACTCTTGTATATTTGTGGATATCTTTATGAGGAAAAAATGTGTTAGCTACGTTTATGTTATTCTTTAGGCAAAAATCTATTAGTCTCTCTCCATTTGGAGAAGTTGTCTCTCTTTCTTTACCTATTACTCCTCCAGATGTTTCTACAGTGTTGCTTAGTCTAGCGTTAAATCTCCTAAAACCACTAATTCCTATTTGGGTTTGAAGATTCTCTACAGCTATTGTAAATGACTTATGAACATATCTTCTTCTTCTTTGGTGGCATCTTCGTTTGGTTCATAAGCTATTAATAATATAATTTGTCTTCCTTTTGGTTTAATATTTACCTCTAATAGCTGTGGGTTGTACAAATTTCACACTTTCTAGTAGCATTTCATGTCTTTTATGCATTAGGACCCTTCTCATACTCTAGCTCTATCTTCGACATCTATTCCTGAGAAGATTAAAGTATGATTTGGTCCTACATTGTCTATTCCTTGTCCTTTTTTCGTTCTTTCTTTCCAAAAAAGAATTTTTTATTTTCTTTCGTGACACCAGATGAATTGGATTCGATCAAAGTGAGACGAGAGCCAAACTAAAGACCAAATCATCACGAACTGAGTGTAAACACATGAGATGAAATTAAACATACCACTTTGATGTGTGACAAAAGATTATATTATTACCATTATTATTATTATTATTATTATTATTATTATTATTATTATTATTATTATTATTATTATTATTATTATTATTATTATGGATTATTATTATTATTATTATTACTATTATTATTATTATTATTATTATTATTATTATTTGTATTATTACTACTATTATTAATATTATTATTAATATTATTATTGTTAGAAAAATGTCCCAAATATGAAGGTTAAAATAGAAAGCTATTACTAATATCATCGTTTAAGTGAAAGCTGTCCCTAATATGAACGTTTAAGTAAAAATGATGTCGCTAATATGAACGTTTAAGTAGAAACCTGTCGCTAATATGAACATTGAAGTGAAACATGTCGCTAATATGAACATTGACAAAACTTGGAAATGATGTCGCTAATATGAACGTTGAAGTGAAAATGTCACCTGGAGAACATTGAAATGAAACATGTCGCTAATACCTTGAAATGAAAACAAACATGTCGCTAATTGAACATTTAAATGGGGAAACATGTCGCAATATGAACATTGAAATCGACAAATATGTCGCTAATATGAACGTTGAAATCAAACATGTCGCTAATATGAACATTGAAATCAAACATGTCGCTAATATGAACATTGAAATGAAACATGTCGCTAATATGAACATTGAAGTGAAACATGTCGCTAATATGAACATTGAAATGAAACATGTCGCTAATATGAACATTGAAATCAAACATGTCGCTAATATGAACATTTAAATGAAACATGTCGCTAATATGAACATTGAAATGAAACATGTCGCTAATATGAACATTGAAATGAAATCAAACGTTTCATATTAATATGAACATTGAAGTGAAACATGTCGCTAATATGAACGTTGAAATCAAACATGTCGCTAATATGAACGTTGAAATGAAACATGTCGCTAATATGAACATTGAAGTGAAACATTTCGCTAATATGAACGTTGAAAATGAAACATGTCGCTAATATGAACGTTGAAATGAAACATGTCGCTAATATGAACGTTGAAATGAAACATGTCGCTAATATGAACGTTGAAATGAAACATGTCGCTAATATGAACGTTGAAATGAAACATGTCGCTAATATGGAACGTTGAAATGAAACATGTCGCTAATATGAACGTTGAAATGAAACATGTCGCTAATATGAACATTGAAATGAAACATGTCGCTAATATGAACGTTGAAATGAAACATGTCGCTAATATGAACATTGAAATGAAACATGTCGCCTAATATGAACGTTGAAAGGAAACATGTCGCTAATATGAACATTGATTTGAAACATGTCGCTAATATGAACGTTGAAATGAAACATGTCGCTAATATGAACATTGAAATCAAACATGTCGCTAATATGAATATTGAAATCAAACATGTCGCTCGCCAATTGAAATGAAACATTAATTTGATTTCAAGTGAACATGTCGCTAATATGAATGTTGAAAGGAAACATGTCGCTAATATGAACGTTGAAGTTGAAAATGTCGCCAATTTGAACGTTGAAATCAAAATGTTGCTAATGTGAATGTTAATTAGCGACATGTCGCTAATATGATAGTTGAAGCGAATGTTGATAATATGAATGTTGAAATCGCTAATAATTGAAAGTTGAAGTGAAACATGTCGCTAATATGAAATGTTGTAACATGGACATGTTGTTTAATTTCAAGTTGAAATGTACATGTTTACATTCCAATGTCATCTCAGGTCACTAATATGAACACATCACTTTTATTTTTCCAATTCATCTCAAGTTTGTCCATAAGTCCATCACTTTGATTGTTTCCAATTCAACAGTTTGTCCATAGCACATCACTTTGTATTTTGTCCATTCAACTCAAACATACTTCACTCTGTTTAATTTGAAATTCATCTCAAGTTTGTCCATAAGTACATCACTTTTGATTGAAACAATTCATCTCAAGTTTGTCCATAAGTACATATCACTTTGAACATTTGATAGCTTGACATGTTTCACTTTGAATGTTTCAATTAGCGAATATTTGTTGAAATTTCAATCACTTTGACATGTTTGATTTCTCAATTTGCTAATAAGAACGTTCAAATGAATTTTGTCCTAATTGAACGTTCAAATGTGTTCATAAGTAGCTAATATGTTTGTTTCCAATTCATCTCAAGTTTGTCCATAAGTCACATCACTTTGAACGTTTCCAATTCAACTCAAATGTTTCATTTAAGTATAAAGCATGTTTTAATTTGTTTCCAATTCACATCTCAAGTTTGTTCATAAGTCCATCATGTTTGTTGAATGTTCCAATTCATCTCAAGTTTGTCCATAACATGTCACATATTAGCGTTTTGTTTGATTTCCAATTCATCTTATGAATGTTTGATAAGTACATCACTAATATTTGTTTCCAATTCATCTCAAGTTTGTCCAATAAGAACGTTTGATTTTGTCCATATTCATGTTTGAAATGTGTTCATATTTTGTTTGTTTCACTTCATTCAAGTTGTCCATATTAGTCCATCGACATGTTTCCTTTCATCTAAGTCCATCCATTAAAGTGGACATGTTTGTTTCCAACGTTCATATATCAGGTGTGTCCATGTTGTTTTAGCGACATCATTTTTTGGTTTGTTTCCAATTCATCTCAAGTTTAAACCATAAGTACATAGCCTTTTATTTTTTTCCAATTCATCTCAAGTTTGTCCATAAATCCATCACTTTGATTGTTTCCAATTCATCTCCAAGTTTGTCATAATACACAAGTCATATCAATTCAACTCAAATGTGTTCATAAATAATAATCATATCTGTATGTAATTCCAATTCATCTCAGGTTTGTCCATAAGTACATCAATTAATGATTGTGGTCCAAATAATCTCAAGTTTGTCCATCACATCAGGTGTGTTTCCAATTCATCTACAAGTTTGTGATGGTTTGTTCATAAGTTGTTTCCAATTAATCGAATCAAGTTTGTCCATAAGTACATCACTTTCAGGATTGTTTCCAATTCATATCAAGTTTGTCCATAAGCACAATCATTTGTATTTTGTCCAAATCAACTCAATGTGTTCATCAGGTACTTGATGTCTGTTTGTACAAGTCATATCAGGTTTGTCCATAAGTACATCACTTTCATTTCAAGTCATCTCAATTTGTCCCAAGTATTAGAGGTGTATTTAAAACAAGTCATATCAAGTTTGTCCATAAGAACCAATCATTCAGGTATGTTCAATTCATCTCAAGTTTATCATAAGTCCATCACTTTACAAGTCATATCTTAAATTTCATAAGTACAAGTCACTATTTGTTTCCAATTTTCTAGTCCTAAGTACATTTTGTTTGAATTCATCAAGTTTGTTCATAAGTCCATCATTTTGTTTGTTTCCAAATCATCTCAAGTTTGTCCATAAGTCCATTTTCCAAAGAATAACAATTCATATCAATTTTGTCCATAAAGATACTTTCCACAACTCATATCAGGTGTGACATAAGTGAAAAGTCATATCAGGTGTGTTCATAAGTACAAGTCATATCAGGTATGTTCATAAGTACAAGTGCATATCAGGCAGTGTCCATAAGTACAAGTCATATCAGGTGTGTCTATAAATATATCAGATTATTAACTGAAGAAACAAACAGAAAAGGAAAGAGAAGAAAGCTAATAAACTAAAAATAGAAGAACTAAATAAATAATAGTAAAACAGATGTACTAATCCAGGATAAAAAATATATTAGTGAAAGGCAGATGTAATTCCAAGGAAAGCACACAGAAGAAAAAGTATAAATATATAAAGGAATATAAAGAATTTTAACTTTCACGGAACGAACAGAAACTGTCAGGACTGGGTAGCCTGAGAAAGATCATTTCGGGTATCTAAACTTCCAAACACCGGAAGGTAGAATAGAGAGCTGATAAAGAAAGAAGGAAAGATAGAAAAGAACGGTTCACAGAGACACTTGAGACAGACGAATGAACAGACAGACAGACAGACGGAGATAGCAACAGGCCAGTCGTACCTGACTTGAAATTTTCTAGCAAGGTTGATACAGAAAATCTAGCAGTAAATCTATTAAGACGTCTTAGACGATTCTTACGTCGTTTTCGTATCGTATTCTTCTGCTTGGACGTGGCTGT
>JAXRKP010001414.1:54993-57493 GCA_037039925.1 Doris montereyensis
TAGAAATCTTATCTATCTATTTTACTATTACATCGTATCAAATCCTATATAGAAATCCTTATCTATTTTACTATTACATTGTATCATATCCTATATAGAAATCCTTATCTATTTTACTGTTACGTTGTATCAAATTCTATATAGAAATCCTTATCTATGTTACTATTATATTGTATCAAATCATATATAGAAATCCTTACTTCTTTTATTGTTACGTTGTATCAAATTCTATATAGAAATCTTTATCTATGTTACTATTATATTGTATCAAATCATATATAGAAATCCTTATCTATGTTACTATTATATTGTATCAAATCATATATAGAAATCCTTACTTTTTACTGTTACGTTGTATCAAGTTCCATATAGAAATCATTTTACATTGTACTATTACATAGTATCAAATTCTATATAGAAATCATTTTACATTGTACAACTACATTGTATAAAATTCTATATAGAAATCATTTTACATTGTACAACTACATTGTATAAAATTCTATATAGAAATCATTTTACATTGTACTATTACATAGTATCAAATTATATATAGAAATCATTTTACATTGTACTATTACATAGTCTCATCATATAGAAATCATTTTATGTTGTACTATTAGTCATAGTCTCATCATATAGAAATCATTTTACGTTGTACTATTACATAGTCTCATCTTATATAGAAATCATTTTACGTTGTACTATTACATAGTCTCATCATATAGAAATCATTTTACATTGTACTATTACATAGTCTCATCATATAGAAATCATTTTACGTTGTACTATTACATAGTCTAATTATATATAGAAATCATTTTACATTGTACTATTACATAGTCTCATCATATAGAAATCATTTTACGTTGTACTATTACATAGTCTAATTATATATAGAAATCATTTTACATTGTACTATTACATAGTCTCATCATATAGAAATCATTTTACATTGTACTATTACATAGTCTCATCATATAGAAATCATTTTACATTGTACTATTACATAGTCTCATCATATAGAAATCATTTTACATTGTACTATTACATAGTCTAATTATATAGAAATCATTTTACGTTGTACTATTACATAGTCTCATCATATAGAAATCATTTTACGTTGTACTATTACATAGTCTCATCATATAGAAATCATTTTACGTTGTACTATTACATAGTCTCATCATATAGAAATCATTTTACGTTGTACTATTACATTGTACAAATTCTATGTAGAAATTACATTGTACTATTACATAGTCTAATTATATATAGAAATCTTTTACATTGCACTATTACATAGTCTAATTATATATAGAAATCATTTTACATTGTACTATTACATAGTCTAATTATATATAGAAATCATTTTACATTGTACTATTACATAGTCTAATTATATATAGAAATCATTTTACATTGTACTATTACATAGTCTAATTATATATAGAAATCATTTTACATTGTACTATTACATAGTCTAATTATATATAGAAATCATTTTACGTTGTACTATTACATAGTCTAATTATATATAGAAATCATTTTACGTTGTACTATTACATAGTCTAATTATATATAGAAATCATTTTACGTTGTACTATTACATAGTCTAATTATATATAGAAATCATTTTACGTTGTACTATTACATAGTCTCATCATATAGAAATCATTTTACATTGTACTATTACATAGTCTCATCAGATAGAAATCATTTTACATTGTACTACTACATTGTACAAATTCTATGTAGAAATTACATTGTACTATTACATAGTCTAATCATCTATACAAATCCTTTTACATTGTATTATTACATAGTTTAATCATATATAGAAATTATTTCATATTGTACTATTACATAGAATCAAATTCTATATAGAAGATATTTTAGATTGTACTATTACACAGTATTAAATTCTATATAGAAGATATTTTAGATTGTACTATTACACAGTATTAAATTCTATATAGAAATTATTTTACATAGAACTATTACTTAGTATTAAATCCTACATAGAAATCCTTTTACATCGTACTATTACATAGTATCAAAGTCTATATAGAAATTATTTTACAATGTACTATTACATAGTGTCAAATTCTATATAGAAATAAATTTACATTGTACTATTGCATAGTATCAAATCCTACATAGAAATCATTTAACATTGTACTATAAGGTCAAATCCTCTATGAAAAAACGTATTCATTACACTATAAGGTTGTATCAATTTATATACAGAATTCCTTATATGTTGTAATATTACATTGTACCAAATCCCATATAGAAATACTTATACATTGTACTATTACATTGTACCAAATCCCATATAGAAATACTTATACATTTGTACTATTACATTGTACCAAATCCCATATAGAAATACTTATACATTGAAATATTGCGTTGTATCAAATCCTATATAGACATACTTATACATTCTACTATTACATTGTACCAAATCCTATATAGAAATACTTATACATTGAAA
>JAXRKP010001414.1:62493-74993 GCA_037039925.1 Doris montereyensis
CATCAAATTCTACACAGAAATAATGACACATTGTATTATTTGGTAACATCACATCCTAAACAAAAATAATGACACATTGTATTATTTGGTAACATCACATCCTAAACAAAAATAATGACACATTGTATTATTTGGTAACATCACATCCTAAACAAAAATAATGACACATTGTATTATTTGGTAACATCACATCCTAACCAAAAATAATGACACATTGTATTATTTGGTAACATGGAATTCTACATAGAAATCATGACACATTGTACTATTAGGTAACATCAAATTCTACACAGAAATCATTATACATTGTACTATTAGGTAACATCTAATTCTACACAGAAATTGTGACACATTGTACTATTAGGTAACATCTAATTCTACACAGAAATCGTGACACATTGTAATATTAGGTAACATCAAATTCTATATAGAAATCATTATAAATTGTAGTATTAGGGAATATCGAATTCTACACAGACATCATTACACATTGTAATATTAAATAAAATAAAATTTTATCCGAAAAATCAAGAAACATTGTTCTATTAGGTAATATCAAATTTTACACAGAAATCATGACACAGTGTACTATCAGGTAACATCAAATTTTACACAGAAATCATGACATAGTGTACTATTAGGTAACATCAAATTTCAGACCTAAATCATGACACATTGTAGTATTATGTAACATAACATCCTACAGAGAAATCATGACTATTTGTACTATTAGGTAACATAAGATCCTAGAGAGAAATCATGACACATTGTACTATTAGGTAGCATCAAATCCTACACAGAAATCATGACACATTGTACTATTAGTTAACATCAAATCCTACACAGAAATCATTATGAATTGTGCTATTAGGTAACGTACAATCTTACACAGAAATCATTATACATTGTACTATTTGGTAAAATCATATCGTACACAGAAATCATGACACATTGTACTTTTAAGTAACACCATATCCTACACAAAAATGATGACACATTGTAATATTAGGTAACATCAAATTCTACACAAAAATCATGACACATTTTTTCTATTAGGTGACATCAAATTCTACACAGAAATTATTAGACATTGTACTATTATGTAACATTAAATTCTGCACAGAAGTCATGACAACTTGTAATATCAGGAAACAACAAATTTTACACAAAAATCAAGACACATTGTACTATTAAGTAATATCAAATCCTACACAGAATTTATTGACACATTGTACTACTAGGTAACATCAAATTCTACACAGAAATCATTGACACATTGTACTATTAGGAAAATATCAAATTCTACACAGAAATCATTGACACATTGTACTATTAGGTAACATCAAATTCTACACAGAAATCATTGACACATTGTACTATTAGGTAACATCAAATTCTACACAGAAATCATTACACATTGTACTACTAGGTAACATCAAATCCTACACAGAAATCATGACACATTGTAGTATTATGTAACATCAAATTCTACACAGAAATCATGACACATTGTAGTATTATGTAACATCAAATTCTACACAGAAATCATTGACACATTGTACTATTATGTAGCACTAAATCCTATAGAGATTTCCTTATACATTGGACTATTAAACAGCATCACATTCCATACAGAAGTCCTGATTCAATGTACTATTACATGGCATTAAATCCTATATATATATATAAACATAGCATCAAATCCTATACATTCCGTAATACAAACTTCTACAGAGAAATCCGTACACATTGTATTATTACATGACATAAACTCCTACTTAAATTTTTTTGGATACTATTACGTCACACCAACTCGTGTAGAACAAGTCCTTAGACATTGCACTTCTACATAACACAAATGACGCACTTACCTAAAGCAACGCAATTTCCTGGATCTTGTCACAGATGTCTTTGTCTGGAGCCAGTTCCCAAGCCCACACCCAACCGAATGCCCCCACTAACCGCATCACAGTGATCAACGTCATGATCAGGCCAGTCTGTGGACATAAAGGTCACGAAGTTGTCAAGTTTGAACAAAGAAATTCTAGTACCCCGACTGCAAAATTAATTTCGGAAGTTATGGAAGTTCGATCTTGAAACGTCGATAGTTAACAAAGTTAAATGTACTATAGTAGAGCCGTCACATTCAAGTGTAATCTTATTCATTGAATGTTGTGTTCTTATTCATTGAATGTTGTGTTCTTATTCATTGAATGTTGTGTTCTTATTCATTTAATGTTGTGTTCTTATTCATTGAATGTTGTGTTCTTATTCATTGAATGTTGTGTTCTTATTTATTGAATGTTGTGTTCTTATTCATTTAATGTTATGTTCTTATTCATTCAATGGTGTGATCTTATTCATTGAATGTTGTGTTCTTATTCATTGAATGTTGTGTTCTTATTCATTTAATGTTGTGTTCTTATTCATTGAATGGTGTGATTTTATTCATTGAATGGTGTGTTCTTATTCATTGAATGTTGCGTTCTTATTCATTAAATGTTGTGTTCTTATTCATTGAATATTGTGTTCTTATTCATTGAATGTTGTGTTCTTATTCATTGAATGTTGTGTTCTTAATCATTAAATGTTGTGTTCTTATTCATTGAATGTTGTGTTCTTATTCATTGAATGTTGTGTTCTTATTCATTGAATGTTGTGTTCTTATTCATTGAATGTTGTGTTCTTATTCATTGAATGTTGTGTTCTTATTCATTGAATGTTGTGTTCTTATTCATTATATGTTGTGTTCTTATTCATTGAATGTTGTGTTCTTATTCATTGAATGTTGTGTTCTTATTCATTGATGGTTATGATCTTATTAATTTATGATTATGATCTTATTCATTGATGGTTATGATCTTATTAATTTATGGTTATGATCTCATTCATTTATGGTTATGATCGTATTCATTTATGGTTATGATCTGATTCATGTATGGTTATGATCTTATTCATTTATGGTTATGGTCTTATTTATTTATGATTATGATCTTATTCATTTATGGTTATGATCTTATTAATTTATGGTTTTAATCTTATTCATTGACGGTTATAATCTTATTCATTTATGGTTATGATTATATTCATTTATGGTTATAATTTTATTCATGATCGCATTCATTTATGGTTATGATTATATTCATTTATGGTTGGGATTAGATTTATTGATGATTATGATTATATTCATTTATGGTTACGATTAATTCCTTGACTGTTATGATCATATTCATGTATGA
The DNA here is from genome assembly GCA_037039925.1 of Doris montereyensis. Taxonomy (NCBI): domain Eukaryota; kingdom Metazoa; phylum Mollusca; class Gastropoda; order Nudibranchia; family Dorididae; genus Doris; species Doris montereyensis. Next base: position 65,733 of record JAXRKP010001414.1, read on the forward strand.
TTATGATTATATTCATTTATGGTTATGATTATATTCATTTATGGTTATGATTATATTCATTTATGGTTATGATCGTATTCATTGATGGTTATGATTAATTTCTTGACTGTTATGATCTTCTTCATTTATAGTTATGATCTTATTCATTGACGGATATGATCTTATTCATTGACGGATATGATCTTATTCATTGACGGATATGATCTGATTCATTGACGGATATGATCTTATTCATTGACGGATATGATCTTATTCATTGACGGATATGATCTTATTCATTGACGGATATGATCTTATTCATTGACGGATATGATCTTATTCATTGACAGTTCTGATCTTATTCATTGACGGTTCTAATCTTATTCATTGACGGTTCCTATCTTATTCATTGATGGATATGATCTGATTCATTGACGGATATGATCTTATTCATTGACGGATATGATCTTATTCATTGACGGATATGATCTTATTCATTGACGGATATGATCTTATTCATTGACGGATATGATCTTATTCATTGACGGATATGATCTTATTCATTGATGGTTATAATCGCATTCAATTATGGTTATGATCGTATTCATTGATGGTTAAAATCTTATTCATTGACGGTTCTAATCTTATTCATTGACGGATATGATCTTATTCATTGAAGGATATGATCTTATTCATTGACGGATATGATCTTATTCATTGACGGATATGATCTTATTCATTGACGGATATGATCTTATTCATTGACAGTTCTGATCTTATTCATTGACGGTTCTAATCTTATTCATTGACTGTTCCTATCTTATTCATTGACAGTTCTAATCATATTCATTGACGGTTCCTATCTTATTCATTGGCGGTTCGTATCTTATTCATTGACGGTTCTAATCTTATTCATTGACGGTTCTCATCTTATTCATTGACGGTTCTGATCTTATTCATTGACGGTTCTAATCTTAGTCATTGACAGTTCTAATCTTATTCATTGACGGTTCCTATCTTATCCATTGACGGTTCCTATCTTATTCATTGACGGTTCCTATCTTATTCATTGACGGTTCCTATCTTATTCATTGACGGTTCCTATCTTATTCATTGACGGTTCTATCTTATTCATTGACGGTTCCTATCTTATTCATTGATGGTTCCTATCTTATTCATTGACGGTTCCTATCTTATTCATTGACAGTTCTAATCTTATTCATTGACAGTTCTAATCTTATTCATTGATGGTTACTATCTTATTCATTGACGGTTCAAATCTTATTCATTGACTGTTCTAATCTTATTCATTGGCATTCTAATCTAATTCATTGACGGTTCTGATCTTATTCATTGACAGTTCTAATGTTATTCATTGACAGTTCTAATCTTATTCATTGACAGTTCTAATCTTATTCATTGACGGTTCCAATCTTATTCATTCATTCTAATCTTGTTCATTGACGGTTCCTATCTTATTCATTGACGGTTCTAATGTTATTCATTGACAGTTCTAATCTTATTCATTGACAGTTGTAATCTTATTCATTGACGGTTCTAATCTTATTCATTGGCGGTTCTAATGTTATTCATTGACGTTCTAATCTTATTCATTGACGGTTCTAATCTTATTCATTGACAGTTCTAATCTTATTCATTGACAGTTCTAATCTTATTCATTGACGGTTCTGATCTTATTCATTGCCGGTTCTGATCTTATTCATTGACGATTCTGATCTTATTCATTGACAGTTCTAATCTTATTCATTGACAGTTCTAATCTTATTCATTGATGTTGATGATCTTATTCATTGACAGTTCTAATCTTATTCATTGACACTTCTAATCTTATTCATTGATAGTTCTGATCTTATTCATTGACCGTTCTAATCTTATTCATTGACGGTTCTGATCTTATTCATTGACGGTTCTAATCGTATTCATTGACAGTTCTAATCTTATTCATTGACAGTTCTAATCTTATTCATTGACTGTTCAATCTTATTCATTGACGGTTCTGATCTTATTCCTTGACGGTTCTGATCTTATTCATTGACGGTTCTGATTTTATTCATTGACAGTTCTAATCTTATTCATTGACGGTTCTGATCTTATTCATTGACGGTTCTGATCTTATTCATTGACTGTTCTGATCTTATTCATTGACAGTTCTGATCTTATTCATTGACAGTTCTGATTTTATTCATTGACAGTTCTGATCTTATTCATTGACAGTTCTGATCTTATTCATTGACAGTTCTGATCTTATCCACTAACAGTTCTAATCTTATTCATTGACAGTTCTGATCTTATTCATTAACGGTTTTGTTCTGATCTTATTCATTGACGTTCTGATCTTATTCATTGACGTTGATCATCTTATTCATTGACAGTTCTGATCTTATTCATTGACGTTAATGATCTTATTCATTGACGTTAATGATCTTATTCATTGACGTTAATGATCTTATTCATTGACGTTAATGATCTTATTCATTGACGTTAATGATCTTATTCATTGACGTTAATGATCTTATTCATTGACGTTAATGATCTTATTCATTAATGATCTTATTCATTGACGTTAATGATCTTATTCATTAAGTTCTGATCTTATTCATTGACGTTAATGATCTTATTCATTGACAGTTCTGATCTTATTCATTGACGTTAATGATCTTATTCATTGACAGTTCTGATCTTATTCATTGACGTTAATGATCTTATTCATTGACAGTTCTGATCTTATTCATTGACGTTAATGATCTTATTCATTGACAGTTCTGATCTTATTCATTGACGTTAATGATCTTATTCATTGACAGTTCTCATCTTATTCATTGACGTTCTGATCTTATTCATTGACGTTAATGATCTTGATTCGTTAATGATCTTATTCATTGACGTTAATGATCTTATTCTGACGTTAATGATCTTATTCATTGACGTTAATGATCTTATTCATTGACTGATCTTATTCATTGACAATTCTGATCTTATTCATTGACAGTTCTCATCTTATTCATTGACGTTAATGATCTTATTCATTGACAGTTCTCATGTTATTGATTGACAATTCTCATCTTATTCATTGATGGTTCTCATCTTATTCATTGACGTTAATGATCTTATTCATTGTTCTCATCTTATTCATTGACGGTGCTCATTTTATTCATTGACGGTGCTGTGTTTTTATTCATCTTATTCATTGTGCTTCTTATTCTTATTGTTTTCTTATTCAGTATTGGTTGTGTTTTTATTCATTAATGGTTGTGTTCTTTCATTGATGGTTGTGTTCTTATTCATTGATGGTTGTGTTCTTATTCATCGATGGTTGTGTTCTTTATTCATTGATGGTTGTGTTCTTATTCATTGATGGTTGTGTTCTTATTCATCGATGGTTGTGTTCTTATTCATTGATGGTTGTGTTCTTATTCATTGATGGTTATGTTCTTATTCATTGATGGTTGTGTTCTTATTCATCGATGGTTGTGTTCTTATTCATTAATGGTTGTGTTCTTATTCATTAATGGTTGTGTTCTTATTCCTTGATGGTTGTATTCTTTTTCATTAATTGTTGTGTTGTTATTAATTAATGATTGTGTTCTTATTCACTAATGGTTGTGTTCTTATTCATTGACGGTTCTTTTTTTATTAATTGATGATTGTTTTTTTTATTCATTGATGGTTGTGTTCTTATTCACTAATGGTTGTGCTCTTATTAAGTAATAGTTGTGTTTTTATTCATTAATGGTTATTCATCTAGCTACCCATTTCACTACTTTGTCCACATATCTAGCTAAACATTTCACTACTATGTCCCACATCTAGCTAACCATTTCACTACTATGTCCACACATTTCACTACACATTTCCTTACTATGTCCACACATCTAGCTACACATTTAACTCCTATGCCACACATGTAGCTAGCCATTTCACTACTATGTGCACAGATCTAGCTACACATTTAACATTTCACTGCTATGTCCACACATCTACCTACACATTTCACTACTATGTCCACACATTTAGCTACACATTTCACTGCTATGTCCACACATCTACCTACACATTTCACTACTATGTGTACACATCTACCTACACATGTAACTACTATGTCCACACATACTACATCTAGCTACACATTTCACTACTATGGCCACTACATTTAGCTACATATTTCTCACATTTCACTACTATGTCCACACATCTAGCTACACATTTCACTACTATATCCACACATCTAGGTACCCATTTCACTACTATGTCCACACATCTAGCTATTTCCTATTATGTCCACACATATGTCCACATCTAGCTAACCATTTCTCTACTATGTCCATACATCTAGCTAACCATTTTCTACTGTGTCCACACATCTAGCTACACATTTGCCTACTATGTCCACACATCTAGCTACATTTAACTACTTGTCCACACACTAGCTAACCCATTTCCACTATGTCATCTAGCTAACCATTCTCTACTATGTCAACACATCTGCTCCACACTATTATGTCTACATCTAGCTAACCATTTCACTCTATGTACTAACCATTTCACTACTATGTCCACACATCTAGCTAACCATTTCTCTACTATGTCCACACATCCACATTTCACTACTAGCTACACATTTCACTACTATGTCCACACATCTAGCTACACATTTCACTACTATGTCCACACATCTAGCTAACCATTTCACTACTATGTCCACACATCTAGCTAACCATTTCACTACTATGTCAACACATCTAGCTACACATTAAACTACTATGTATGCTAACACATTTCTCTCCTATGTCCACATCTAGCTAACCATTTCACTACTATGTCATCACACATCTAGCTAACACATTTCACTACTATGTCCACACATCTAGCTAACCATTTCTCTACTATGTCCACACATCTCCACAGCTACATTAAACTTAACACATCTAGCTACACATTTACTACTATGTCCACACATCTAGCTAACACATTTCACTACTATGTCCACACATCTAGCTACATTTCACTACTATGTCCACACATCTAGCTACACATTTCACTACTATGTCCCACATCTAGCTAACCATTTCACTACTATGTCCACACATCTAGCTAACCATTTCTCTACTATGTCCACACATCTAGCTACACATTAAACTACTATGTCCACACATCTAGCTACACATTTAACTCCTATGTCCACACATGTAGCTAACCATTTTACTACTATGTGCACACATCTAGCTACACATTTAACTACTATGTCCACACATCTAGCTACACATTTAACTACTATGTCCACACATCTAGCATTTACACATGTCACTACTATGTCACACATGTAGCTACCCATTTCACTGCTATGTCCACACATCTAGCTACACATTTCACTACTATGTCCACACATCTAGCTAACCATTTCACTACTATGTCCACACATCTAGCTACCCATTTCACTACTATGTCATCTAGCTAACCATTTACTACTATGTCCACATATAGCTAACCATTTAACTACTATCGTACACACATCTAGCTACACATTTAACTACTATGTCCACACATCTAGCTACACATTTAACTACTATGTCACACATCTAGCTACACATTTAACTACTATGTCCACATCATCTAGCTAACCATTTCTCTACTATGTCCACACATCTAGCTAACCATTTCACTACTATATCGACACATCTAGCTACACATTTCACTGCTATGTCCACGTATCTAGCTACATATTTCACTACTATCTCCACACATCTAGCTACTCATTTCACTGCTATGTCCACACATTTAGTAGTTACATTTCACTACTATGTCCACACATCTAGCTAACATTTCACTTCTATGTCCACACATCTAGCTAACACATTTCTCTACTATGTCCACACATCTAGATAACCATTTTACTACTATGTCTACACATCTAGCTAACCATTTCAGCTACTCCTATGTCCACACATTAGCTGAAATTTATGTAGCTAGCTACACATTTCACTGGTGGACACATCTAGCTATTTCAAATAACTACTATGATCTAGTGGACATATAGTGAAATGTGTACACATTAGTATTAGATGTGTGACATATGTTAATAAAATAGGTAGCTAGATGTGTTAACTCATTAGTGAAATGGGTAGCCAAATGTGTGGACACAGTAGTGAAATGTTTAGCTAGATAACCATTGGACATATTAATAAAATGGGTAGCTAGATGTATTGGACATAGCAGTAAAATGTTTAGCTAGATGTGTCGACATAGCAGTGAAATGGGTAGCTAGATGTGTGGACACATTAGCTAAAATGGGTAGCTAGATGTGTCGACACAGTAGTGAAATGGGTAGCTAGATGTGTCCACATAGTAGTGAAATGTTTACTAGATGTGTGGACATAATCTAGTGAAATTTAGTTATATATGTCAACACATTAGTGTAATGGGTAGCTAGATGTGTGGACACATTAGTGAAATGGTTAGCTAGATGTGTGGACACATTAGTGAAATGGGTAGCTAGATGTGTGGACATAGCAGTGAAATGGGTAGCTACATGTGGATATAGTAGTGAAATGTAGCTAGATGTGTGGATATAGTAGTGAAATGTTAGCTACTGGGACACAGTAGTGAAATGTGTAGCTAGGACATAGTAGTGAAATGTGTAGCTAGATGTGTGGACATAGTAGTAAAATGGTTAGCTAGATGTGTGGACAGAGTAGTGAAATGGTTAGGCTAGATGTGTGGACATAGTAGTGAAATGGTTAGATGGATGTGTGGACACAGTAATAAATGGAAGCTAGATGTGTGGACTTAGTAGTGAAATGTGTAGCTAGATGTGTGGACATAGTAGTGAAATGGTAGCTAGATGTGTGGACATAGTAGTGAAATGTGTAGCTAGATGTGTGGACACAGTAGTGAAATGGTTAGCTAGATGTGTGGACACAGTAGTGAAATGGTGTAGCTAGATGTGTGGACACAGTAGTGAAATGGTTAGCTAGATGTGTGGACATAGTAGTGAAATGGTTAGGTAGATGTATGGACACAGTAGTGAAATGTAGCTAGATGTGTGGACATAGTAGTGAAATGGTTAGCTAGATGTGTGGACATAGTAGTGAAATGGTTAGCTAGATGTGTGGACATAGTAGTGTAGAAATGTGGTTAACTAGATGTGTGGACATAGAGAAAGTAGTGAAATGAAATGTTAGCTAGATGTGTGGACATAGTAGTGAAATGGTTAGCTAGATGTGTGGACATAGTAGTGAAATGGTTAGCTAGATGTGTGGACATAGTAGTGAAATGGTTAGCTAGATGTGTGGACATAGTAGTGAAATGGTTAGCTAGATGTGTGGACATAGTAGTGAAATGGTTAGCTAGATGTGTGGACATAGTAGTGAAATGTAGCTAGATGTGTAGACATAGTAGTGAAATGGGTAGCTAGATGTGTGGACATATTAGTGAAATGGGTAGCTAGATGTGTGGACATAGTAGTGAAATAGGTAGCTAGATGTATTGGAAACTAAAGCAAAGGCCATGAGGAAAACAATGACAAATTACACGACAGAGTTTATTCTTAGAAACAATTCATTAGGCTGTATTCTTAGAAAACAATTCGTTAGGCCTTATTCTTAGAAACAATTCATTAGGTTGTATTATTAGAAAAACAGTTCATTAGGCTGTATTCTTAGAAAGAATTCATTAGGCTGTATTCTAAGAAAGAATTCACTAGGCCGTATTCTTAGAAAACAATTCATTACTCTGTATTCTTAGAAAAACAATTAATTAAGCTGTATTCTTAGAAAACAATTCATTAGGCTGTATTCTTAGAAAACAATTCATTAGGTTGTATTATTAGAAAACAGTTCATTAGGCTGTATTCTTAGAAAACAATTCATTAGGCTGTATTCTTAGAAAACAATTCATTTGACTGTATTCTTAGAAAAACAATTCATTAGGCTGTATTCTTAGAAAACATTTTATTACGTTGTATTCTTTGAAAACGATTCATTAGGCCGTATTCTTGATTACACCGTATTCTTAGAAAACAATTCATTAGGCTGTATTCTTCATTACACCGTATCCTTAGAAAACAATTAATTACGCTGTAGTCTTTGAAAACAATTCATTACATCGTATTCTTAGAAAACAATTCATTAGGCTGTATTCTTAGAAAACAATTCATTAGGCCGTATTGTTAGAAAACAATTCATTAGGCTGTATTCTTAGAAAACAATTCATTAGGCCGTGTTCTTAGAAAACAATCCATTAGGCCGTATTGTTAGAAGACAATTCATTAGGCTCTATTTTTAGAAAACAATTCATTAGGCTGTATTCTAAGAAAAGAATTCAATAGGCTGTATTGTTAGAAAACAATTCTTTAGGCTGTATTCTTAGAAAGCAAATCATTATGCTGTATTCTTAGAAAGCAATTCGTTAGGCTGTATTCTTAGAAAACAATTCATTACGCTGTATTCTTAGAAAACAATTCATTAGGCCGTATTCTTAGAAAACAATTCAGTAGGCCGTATTTTTAGAAATAATTCATTACGCTGTATTCTTAGGAAACAATTCATATGGCTGTATTCTTAGAAAACAATTCATTAGGTTGTATTATTAGAAAACAGTTCATTAGGCTGTATCCTTATAAAACAATTCATTAGGCTGTATTCTAAGAAAAGAATTCACTAGGCCGTATTCTTAGAAAACAATTCATTACGCTGTATTCTTAGAAAACAATTCATTAATCTGTATTCTTAGAAAACGATTCATTAGGCTGTATTCTTAGAAAACAATTCATTACGCTGTATTCTTAGAAAACAATTCATTAGGTTGTATTATTAGAAAACAGTTCATTAGGCTGTATTCTTAGAAAACAATTCATTAGGCTGTATTCTTAGAAAACAATTGATTTGGCTTTATTCCTAGAAAACAATTCATTACGCTGTATTCTTAGAAAACAATTCATTAGGCTGTATTCTTAGAAAACAATTCATTACGCTGTATTCTTTGAAAACAATTCATTAGGCCGTGTTCTTCATTACACCGTATTCTTAGAAAACAATTCATTAGGCTGTATTCTTCATTACACCGTATTCTTAGAAAACAATTCATTACGTTGTATTCTTTGAAAACAATTCATTAGGCCGTATTCTTCATTACATCGTATTCTTAGAAAACAATTCATTAGGCTGTATTCTTAGAAAACAATTCATTAGGCTGTATTCTTAGAAAACAATTCATTAGGCTGTATTCTTAGAAAACAATTCATTGGGCTGTATTCTTAGAAAACAA
>JAXRKP010001414.1:79993-97493 GCA_037039925.1 Doris montereyensis
AGTCCAACAGATTGTTTCAAATAACAAACATATATAAAACGCATACAGTCCAACAGATTGCTTCAAATAACAAACATCTATAAAACGCATACAGTCTACCAGATTGCTTCAAATAACAAACATCCATAAAACGCATACAGTCCAACAGATTGCTTTAAATAACAAACATCCATAAGACGCATACAGTCCAGCAGATTGATTTAAATAACAAACATCCATAAAACGCATACAGTCCAACAGATTGGTTTAAATAACATACATCCACAAAACGCATACAGTCCAACAGATTGCTTTAAATAACAAACATCCATAAAACGCATACAGTCCAAAAGATTGCTTTAAATAACAAACATCCATAAAACGCATACAGTCCAACAGATTGCTGTAAATAACCAACATTCATAAAACGCATACAGTCCAACAGATTGCTTCAAATAACAAACATCCATAAAAAGCATACAGTCCAACAGATTGCTTTAAATAACATACATACGGAAAATGCATACAGTCCAACAGATTGCTTTAAATAACAAACATCCATAAAACGCATACAGTCCAACAGATTGCTTCAAATAACAAACATCCATAAAACGCATACAGTCCAAGAGATTGCTTTAAATAACAAACATCCATAAAACGCATACAGTCCAAGATCTTGCCAAATAACAAGCATCCATAAAAACACAGACAATCCAGCAGATCTCGTCAAATAGCAAACATACGGAAAACGCATACAGCCCACAAATTTCGTCAAATAACAAACATCCGGAAAATGTATAGAGTCATTAAGGTCTTGTCAAATAACAAACATCGGAAAACGCATACAGTCATTTAGATCTTGTCAAATAACAAACATCCAGAAAACGCATACAGTCATTTAGATCTTGTCAAATAACAAACATCCGAAAAACGCATACAGTCATTTAGATCTTGTCAAATAACAAACATCCGAAAAACTTATACAGTCATTTAGATCTTGTCAAATAGCAAATATCCGGAAAACGCATACAGTCATTTTTAGATCTTGTCAAATATCAAATATCCGAAAAACGCATACAGTCATTTAGATCTTGTCAAATATCAAACATTCGGATGGCTCTTTCTTAAATTTGGCCTTTGTGCCAGCCTGTGGTGTGAATTCACTCTTTCCTACATTTGGCCTTTGTGTCAGCCACCCCTTTTCCTACATTTGGCCTTTGTCAGCCTGTTGTGAATTCTTTTCACATTTGGCCTTTGTGTCAGACTGTGGTGTGAATTCACTCTTTCTTACATTTGGCCTTTATGTCAGACTGTGGTGTGGATTCACTTTTTACATTTGGCCTTTATGTCAGACTGTGGTGTGAATTCACTCTTTCTTACATTTGGGCCTTTGTGCCAGCCTGTGGTGTGAAACTCTTTCTTACATTTGGCCTTTATACAGTCATGGTGTGAATTCACTCTTTCTACATTTGGCCTTTATGTCAGCCTGTGGTGTGAATTCCTCTTTTCTACATTTGGCCTTTATGTCAGCCTGTGGTGTGAATTCACTATTTCCTACATTTGGCCTTATGTCAGCCTGTGGTGTGAAATTCACTCTTTCCTACATTTGGCCTTTATGTCAGCCTGTGGTGTGAATTCACTCTTTCCTACATTTGGCCTTTTGTCAGCCTGTGGTGTGAATGCACTGTCCTCTCTTTCCTACATTTGGCCTTTATGTCAGCCTGTGGTGTGAATTCACTGTCCTTTTTCCTACATTTGGCCTTTATGTCAGCCTGTGGTGTGAATTCACTGTCTTTTTTCCTACATTTTGGCCTTTATGTCAGACTGTGGTGTGAATTCACTTTCCTACATTTGGCCTTTTATGTCAGACTGTGGTGTGAATTCACTCTTTCTACATTTGGCCTTTGTGTCAGCCTGTGTGTGAATTCACTCTTTCCTACATTTGGCCTTTGTGTCAGCCTGTGGTGTGAATTCACTCTTTCCTACATTTGGCCTTTGTGTCAGCCTGTGGTGTGAATTCACTATTCCCTTTCCTACATTTGGCCTTTGTGTTAGCCTGTGGTGTGAATTCACTCTTTCTACATTTGGCCTTTGTGTCAGCCTGTGGTGTGAATTCACTCTTTCCTACATTTGGCCTTTGTGTCAGCCTGTGGTGTGAATTCACTCTTTCCTACATTTGGCCTTTGTGTCAGCCTGTGGTGTGAATTCACTCTTTCCTACATTTGGCCTTTATGTCTGTGTGTGAATTCACTCTTCCTACATTTGGCCTTTATGTCAGACTGTGGTGTGAATTCACTCTTTCCTACATTTGGCCTTTATGTCAGACTGTGGTGTGAATTCACTCTTTCCTACATTTGGCCTTTATGTCAGCCTGTGGTGTGAATTCACTCTTTTCACTTTATGTCAGACTGTGTGAATTCACTCTTTCCTACATTTGGCCTTTATGTCAGACTGTGGTGTGAATTCACTCTTTTCTACATTTGGCCTTTATGTCAGACTGTGGTGTGAATTCACTCTTTCCTACATTTGGCCTTTATGCCAGCCTGTGGTGTGAATTCACTCTTTCCTACATTTGGCCTTTGTGTCAGCCTGTGGTGTGAATTCACTCTTTCCTTTGTGTCAGCCTGTGATGTGAATTCTCTTTTTCTACATTTGGCCTTTGTGTCAGCCTGTGGTGTGAATTCACTCTTTCCTACATTTGGCCTTTGTGTCAGCCTGTGGTGTGAATTCACTCTTTCCTACATTTGGCCTTTATGTCAGCCTGTGATGTGAATTCATTCACTTTATGTCTTTCCTACATTTGGCCTTTATGTCAGCCTGTGGTGTGAATTCACTCTTTCCTACATTTGGCCTTTATGTCAGCCTGTGGTGTGAATTCACTCTTTCCTACATTTGGCCTTTATGTCAGCCTGTGATGTGAATTCACTCTTTCCTACATTTGGCCTTTATGTCAGCCTGTGTGAATTCACTCTTTCCCTACATTTGGCCTTGGTGCCAGCCTGTGGTGTGGATTATATATTACCTGATCGTATCGTTTTGTTTTATATTATCTGATCAATCTTATTTTATTTATCTCATATTGACGGTCATGTATTTTCTTATCGTTTCTTATCTTATCTTGACTTTTCATTTATTGTACTATCTTATCGTATCTTGACTCAACAGTGCTATTTTATAATCTAAGTCGTCATACCTTAGCTTATGGTAACTTATTTATCTTCTTATATTACGTTTTGTTCCTATCTCCTCTTATTATCTTATCTTATCTTATCTTATCCAAAATCACACATCGTTATAGATCGTATAATATCATTTAATACCAATTGTATAGAAGATAAAAGGCCATCCGCCATCAATTGGGGTCGCACAAATGTAGCCAGAAGTGAAGAACAGAAGGATTCCAGCCGTGTTCAGCCCTGGGGAAACGAAGAGAGAGAGAGAGAGAGAGAACAAGACACAGATGGAGAGAGACCGAGAGATATTATATATTGATAATTAGATTGCTAGTAAGATAGATAGGTATACATATGTATATATATATATATATATATATATATATATATATATATATATATATATATATATATATATATATATATATATATATATATATATATATATACATAGATAGATAGATAGATACATAGATAGATACATAGATACATAGATACATTGATAGGTATATAGATAGATAGAAACTAGGAGGTAGGTAGATATATAACTAGATAGATAGATGTATAGTTATATTGCTTGATAGACAGATATTTAATTATTTAAATAGATATATAGATAGATAGAAACAAAAAAAACAGTAAGGAGGAAAATGAGGAGAAGAGAGAGACAGACAGATAGGTGGTTGGTGAAGACAATTATAAACAAATACAATTCACGATATTAAAATTCAAGGATAACAATAGAGATAATAAAAGATTTATACTCCTTATCCCCATACCAGTGCAGGTTGTATCAAGTCTGAGTCAGTTATACTCCTTATACCAATACAGTAGTTGCAAGTTGTATCATAAGTCAGGTGAGTCAGTTATACTCCTTATACCCATGAGTCAGGTTGTTATACTCCTTATACCCATACCAGTGCAGGTTATATCAAGTCTGAGTCAGTTATACTCCTTATACCCATACCAGTGCAGGTTGTATCAAGTCTGAGTCAGTTATACTCCTTATACCCATACCAGTGCAGGTTATATCAAGTCTGAGTCAGTTATGCTCCTTATACCCATACCAGTGCAAGTTTATCAAGTCTGAGTCAGTTATGCTCTTTATCCCCATACTAGTGCAGGTTGTATTAAGGTTGAGTCAGTTATACTCCTTATACCCATACCAGTGCAGGTTGTATCAAGTCTGAGTCAGTTATTCCTTATACCCATACCAGTGTAGGTTGTATCGAGTCTGAGTCAGTTATACTCCTTATACCCATACTAGTGCAGGTTGTATCAAGGTTGAGTCAGTTATACTCTTATACCCATACTAGTGCAGGTTGTATCAAGGTTGAGTCAGTTATACTCCTTATACCCATACTAGTGCAGGTTGTATCAAGGTGAGTCAGTTATACTCCTTATACCCATACTAGTGCAGGTTGTATCAGTTATACTCCAACAGGCCATTTCATATATTTCAACTAACTAGGGGAGCATGCAGTAGCGCAGCCTGTCATGCGTTTTGCACTAAAACTCTGACATGATCTTTCTCTACTTATAACTGGGTACTCATTCACATCTAATGAAGACACAAAAAACAAAGTGAAGTACCGTAGCTAAGAGTAAAATGTTGTGAGGAAAAACCACATAGTCTGCCATGATATACATTACAACTTATTAAAACTAACAATCCAACCAAGCAGGCACTCAATTAAACAACCAACCAACCAACCAACCAACCAACCAACACACCGTCAAATCAGCACATGGATCTACTTGCCATTGGGGCGCTGTAGTCAGAAGGAAATGTCTCAGCGCCAATCAAAAGGTCATTGGTAATTTTGTTACATTTTGCATTTTGCCTTATTTTGCATTTTGCATTATTTTGCATTATTTTGCCTTTTTATATCATTATGGGTTTGATTTGTTTTCAGGGCATTTTATTTTTCTCGAGTTTTTATTTTTTCCGAGTAAAAGCCAACGTCATCATGGTACATGTAGGTGCATCGAAACCTAGTCCTATCGGAGACGGAAGATGAAAATGAGGTTCCGAGTGCAGACACTACACTCAATCTTACATCGCCTTTTTACGGGTAGAGTGGGACAAACTAGATAAACTCATACCGAAAATCCCCAGAACCCACAGTTGTTGGATGGGGTCAAGGCCATTCTCAAGAGCTGACCGTTGGGACAATTCAAAATATTGTCTTCATTTCTTTTCTGGACATACGGCATAGTGTGGTATTTTGTCACTGCTTTCGTGGAGTCTGAATACACTTTACATTCCATTCTGCTGGTGATTCGACAGGAGGGCCAGTTAGAAATCAAACCTGGGCCGCCAGCGTGATAAACAGATGTTCTCACAGCTGACGTCCTCGGACCGCCTGTGTGATAAACAGATGTTCTCACAACTGACGTTCTCAGGCCGCCTGTGTGATAAACAGATGTTCTCACAACTGACGTCCTCGGATTGCCTGCGTGATAAACATATGCTTTCACAACTGACGTCCTCGGATTGCCTGCGTGATAAACAGATGCTTTCACAACTGACGTACTCAGGCCGCCTGCGTGATAAACAGATACTTTCACAACTGACGTCCTCGGATTGCCTGCGTGATAAACAGATGCTCTCACAACTGACGTACTCGGATTGCCTGCGTGATAAACAGATGTTCTCACAACTGACGTCCTCGGGTTGTCTGCGTGATAAACAGATGTTCTCACAACTGACGTCCTCGGGCCGCCTGTGATAAACAGATGTTCTACAACTGACGTACTCGGATTGCCTGCGTGATAAACAGATGTTCTCACAACTGACGTCCTCGAGATTGCCTGCGTGATAAACAGATGTTCTCACAACTGACGTCCTCAGGCCGCCTGTGATAAACAGATGTTCTCACAACTGACGTACTCGGATTGCCTGCGTGATAAACAGATGCTCTCACAACTGACGTACTCGGATTGCCTGCGTGATAAACAGATGTTTCACAACTGACGTCCTCGGGCCGTCTGCGTGATGAACAGCTGTTCTCACAACTGACGTCCTCGGGCCGCCTGTGATAAACAGATGTTCTCACAACTGACGTCCTCGGACCGCCTGTGTGAAAAACAGATGTTCTCACAACTGACGTCATCGGACCGCCTGTGTGATAAACAGATGTTCTCACAACTGACGTCATCGGACCGCCTGCGTTATAAACAGATGTTCTCACAACTGACGTCCTTGGGCCGCCTGCGTGATAAACATATGCTTTCACAACTGATGTACTCAGGCCGCCTGTGTTATAAACGGATGATTCCACATCGGACGTACTAACTCGTTAAATGACAATAAAAACAAACCTTATAAAGCCTACTTACCAGTGAGGATGCTGCTTTCAAACATTAAGTTAAGTTAATGTTGACCTGATGATGTTTTTAAACAACCTATGAAGGCGATGCTGACAACCTAACCAGTGAATATGCTGCTGACAAATGAACCAGTGAATATGCTGCTGACAAACTAACTAATAAATATATTTGCTGACAAACTAATAAATCAATATGCTGCTGACAAACTAATCAGTAAATATGCTGCAGACAAACTAACTAGTGAATATTATGTTGACAAACTAATGATAAAATATGCTGCTGACAAACTAACCAGTGAATATGCTGTTAACACTCTAACCAGTGAGAATGCTTCTGATAAACGAACCAGTGAATATGCTGCTAACAAAACTAACCAGTGAATAAGCTGCTGACAAATTAACATGTGAATATGCAGCTGACGAACTAATCAGTGAATATGTTGCTGACAAGCAACCAGTGAACATGCTGCTGACAAACTAACAAATGAACATGTTGCTGACAAACTAACTAGAGAATATGCTGCTGACAAACAAACCTGTGAATATGCTTACTGACAAACTAACTAGTGAATAGGCTGCTGACAAACTAACCAGTGAATATGCTGCTGACAAACTAACTAGAATATGCTGCTGAAAAACTAACCAGTGAACATGCAGCTGACAAACTAACCAGTAAATGTGCTGCTGACAAACAAACCTGTGAATATGCTTCTGACAAACTAACTAGTGAATATGGTGCTGACAAACTCAACATTGAATAACAACACAGAAAACTAACCAGTGAATATGCTGCTGACAAGCTAACCAATGAATATGCTGCTGACAAACTAACTAGTGAATATGGTGCTGACAAACTCAACATTGAATATGCTTCTGACAAACTAACCAGTGAATATTCTCCTGACACACAAACTAGTGAATATACTGTGACAAACTAACTAGTGAAGTATGGTGCTAACAAACTCAACATTGAATAATGCTGCTGACAAACTACCCAGTAATATGCTTCTGACAAACTAACTGAAGTGAACAGGCTGCTGACAAAGTAACCAGTGAATATGCTGTGACAAACTAACTAAGATATGCTTTGCTGAAAAACTAACCAGTGAGCATGCAGCTGACAAACTAACAATGTAAATGTGCTGCTGACAAACAAACCTGTGAATATGCTGCTGACAAACTAACTAGTGAATATGAACGACAAACTCAACATTGAATATGCTGCTGAGAAACTAACCAGTGAATATACTGCTGACAAGCTAATATAATGAATATACTTAACGACAAACTAATCAGTAAAAAATGCTGCTGACAAACTAACCAGTGAATATGCTGCTGATAAGCTAACCAGTGAATATGCTGCTGACAAACTAACTAGTGAATATGGTGCTGATAAACTCAACATTGAATATGCTACGACAAACTAACCAGTGAATATTCTCCTGACACACAAACTAGTGAATATGGTGTGACAAACTAACCAGTGAATATACTGCTGACAAACAAACTAACTAGTGAATATGGTGCTAACAAACTCAACATTGAATATGCTGCTGACAAACTACCCAGTAAATATGCTTCTGACAAACTAACTAGTGAATATGCTTCTGACAAACTAACTCTAATAAATATGCTGGTGACAAGCTAATCAGTTAATATTCTGCTGACAAATTAATCAGTAAATATGATGTTGACAAACTAACCAGTAAATATACTGCTGACAAACTAACCACTGAATATGGTGCTGACAAATCAACCAGTGAATTTGCTATTGACAAACTCACCAGTAAATAAGTTACTGATAAAGTAATCAGTGAATATGCTGCTGACAAATTAATCATGCAATATGCAGGTGACACACTAACCAGTGAATATGCGGCTGACAAACTAAGCAGTTAAAATGCTGCTCACAAACGAATTAGTGAATATGCTGCTGACAAACTAACTAGTGAATATGCTTTTGACAAACTCAACAGTGAATATGCTACTGACAAACTAACCAGGAATATGCTGCTGATAAACTAACCAGTGAATATGGTGCTGACAAACTAACCAGTGAATATGCTGCTGAAAAACTAACTACTGAATATGCTGATGACAAACTAACCAGTGAATATGCTGCTGTCAAACTAACCAGTGAATATGCTTCTGAAAACTACGTACATTTGAAGTTGATGTTGAGAAACCTACCTACCATTGAAGATGATACTCACAAACCTACCTAGTATTGATGATGATATTGACAAACCTGCCTACCATTGAAGATAATGCTGACAAGGTAGGTAATGATGACAAACCTATCAATGCAGATGATTAAAAACCTACCAATGTAGATAATGATGACAAACATACCAATGTAGGTAAAGATGACAAACATACCAATGTAGATAATGATGACAAACATACCAATGTAGATAGTGATGACAAACATACCAATGTAGATAATGATGACAAACATACCAATGTAGATAATGATGACAAACATACCAATGTAGATAATGATGACAAACATACCAATGTAGATAATGATGTCAAACATACCAATGTAGATAATGATGACAAACATACCAATGTAGATAGTGATGACAAACATACCAGTGTAGATAATGATGACAAACATAGTAGATAATGATGATAAACATACCAATGATAATGATGACAAACATACCAATGTAGATGATGACAAACATACCAATGTAGATAAAGATGACAAACATACCAATGTAGATATTGATGACAAACATACCAATGTAGATATTGATGACAAACATACCAATGTAGATATTGATGACAAACATACCAATGTAGATATTGATGACAAACATACCAATGTAGATAATGATGACAAACATACCAATGTAGATAATGATGACAAACATACCAATGTAGATATTGATGACAAACATACCAATGTAGATATTGATGACAAACATACCAATGTAGATATTGATGACAAACATACCAATGTAGATATTGATGACAAACATACCAATGTAGATATTGATGACAAACATACCAATGTAGATATTGATGACAAACATACCAATGTAGATAATGATGACAAACATACCAATGTAGATATTGATGACAAACATACCAATGTAGATAATGATGACAAACATACCAATGTAGATATTGATGACAAACATACCAATGTAGATATTGATGACAAACATACCAATGGAAAAATTGATGACAAACATACAATGTAGATAATGATGACAAACATACCAATGTAGATAATGATGACAAACCTACCAATGTAGATAATGATGACAAACATACAATGAAAATGATGACAAACATACAATGTGAAAATGATGACAAACATACCAATGTAGAAAATGATGACAAACATACCAATGTAGATAATGATGTAGAAAAATGATAACAAACATACAATGTAGATAATGATGATAAACATACCAATGTAGATAATGATGACAAACATATCAATGTAGATAATGATGATAAACATACCAATGTAGATAATGATGACAAACATACCAATGTAGATAATGATGATAAACATACCAATGTAGATATGATGACAAACATACCAATGTAGATAATGATGACAAACATATCAATGTAGATAATGATAACAAACATACAATGTAGAAAATGATGACAAACATACCAATGTAGATAATGATGACAAACATACCAATGTAGAAAATGATGACAAACATACCAATGTAGATAATGATGACAAACATACCAATGTAGATAATGATGACAAACATACCAATGTAGATAGTGATGACAAACATACCAATGTAGATAATGATGACAAACATACCAATGTAGATAATGATGACAAACATACAATGTAGAAAATGATGACAAACATACCAATGTAGAAAATGATGACAAACATACCAATGTAGAAAATGATGACAAACATACCAATGTAGATAGTGATGACAAACATACCAATGTAGATAATGATGACAAACATACCAATGTAGATAGTGATGACAAACATACCAATGTAGATAATGATGACAAACATACCAATGTAGATAATGATGACAAACATACCAATGTAGATAATAATGATGACAAACATACCAATGTAGATAATGATGACAAACATACCAATGTAGATAATGATGACAAACATACAATGTAGATAATGATGACAAACATACCAATGTAGATAATGTTGACAAACGTAGTAATGTAGATAATGATGACAAACATACCAATGTAGATAATACTGACAAACTACCAATGTAGTGATGACAAACCTACCAATGTAGATAATATGACAAACCTACCAATGATAATGACTGACAAACCTACCAATGTAGATAATAATGATGACAAACCTACCAATGTAGATAATGATGACAAACATACCAATGTAGATAATGATGACAAACCTAGCAATGTAGGTAATGTTGACAAACGCTACCTACCTTCGAAGTGATGCTGACAAAACTACCACTTTGTAGGTGATGCTGACAAACCTACTTAAATGTGGTGACAAACCTTACCAATGTAGATAATACATTTGCAAACCTAACAAACCTGTAAAGTAATGATGACAAAACCTACCATTGGAATGATGCTGATAAACCTTCTGACCATTGAAGATGATGCTGACAAGTAATGTAGATAATGATGATAAATCTACTTACCATTGGATAGGTTATACCTATCATTGGATATAATGATGCCAAACCTACCATTGGATATAATCCTGACAAACTACCATTGAAAGTGATGCTGACAAACCTACCTACCTTCGAAGTGATGCTGATAAACATACCTACCAATTTGATATGATACTGACAAACCTACCTATCTATTGGATATGATAATGATAAACCTACTTACCATTGCGATATGATGCTGACAAGCCTACCTATCATTGGATATGATGCTGACAAACCTACCTACCTTTTGAAATGATGCTGACAAACTTACCTACCATTGAATCCTCCTACCATTGGATATGACGCTGACCAAAGTTACCTACATTTGAAGGCGATGCTAACAAACCTACATTCGATATGGTACTGTCAAACCTACCTACCATTGGACAAGATACTGTCAAACCTTCCTACCATTAAATATGATACTGGACAAACCTACCTACCATTGGATATGATAGTGATAAACCTACCTACCATTGGATATAATACTGACAAACCTACCTACCATTGGATATGACGATGAATAAAACCTACCTACCATTGGAACCTGACCTACCATTGGATATAATGATGACAAAAACCTACCTATGGATGTAATGATAACAAACCTACCTATCATTGAATATGATGCTGATAAACCTATCTATCATTGGATATGATATTGACAAACCTACCTACCATTGGATATGATAATGACAAACCTACCTATCATTGGATATAATAATGACAAACCTACTTAGCATTGTATATGATACTGATAAACCTAGCTACCATTGGATATGATAATGATAAACCTACCTACCATTGGATATGATATTGATAAATCGACCTATCATTGGATATGATACTGTCAAAGCTACCTACCACTGGATATAATGATGACAAACCTACCTACCATTGGATATGATACTACCTATCATTGGATATGAACAACTTACCTACCTAATATGATGACAAACCGACCTACCATTGGATGTAATGATGTAAATCCTACCTACCATTGGATATATGATGACAAACTGATTGGATATAATGATAACAGACTTACCTATCATTGGATACTGATGACAAACTTACCTATCATTAGATTTAATATGACAAACCTACCTACCATTAAATATCATGATGACAAAACCTACCTACCATTGGATATAATGATAACAAACTTACCTATCTTTGGATGATGACGATGGGATATAAACCTACCTACCATTGGATATGATATGTCAAACCTACTTACCATTGGATATGATGATGACAAACCAACATACCTATTGGATATGATGATGTCAAACCTACCTATCATTGGATATGATACTGACAAACCTATCTACTATTGGAAATATAATACATTGGACAAACCTATCTACCATTGGATATAATAATGACAAACCTACCTATCATTGGATATAATGATTGACAAACCTACCTACCATTGGATATAATGATGACAAACGTACCTACAATTGGATATAATGATGACAACTACCTACCTACCATTGGATATAATGATGACAAAGCTACCTACCATGGAATATGATACTGATAAACCTACCTACCATTGAATATAATGATGACAAACCTACCTACCATTGGATATGATACTGACAAACCTACCTACCATTATATATGATAATGTCACCTACCTACCATTGGGTATAATGATGACTAAACCTGCCTATCATTTGATATAATGATGACAAACCTACCTACCATTGGATATGATGATGACAAACCTACCTACCATTGGATATAATGACTGACAAACCTACCTACCATTGGATATAATGATGACAAACCTACCTACCATTAAATATAATGATGACAAACCTACCTAACATTGGATATAATGATGACAAACCTACCTACCATTGGATATAATGATGACAAACCTACCTACCATTAAATATAATGATGACAAACCTACCTACCATTTGGATATAATGATGACAAACCTACCTACCATTGGATATAATGATGACAAACCTACCTAACATTGGATATAATGATGACAAACCTACCTACCATTAAATATAATGATGAACAAACCTACCTACCATTGGATATAATAGTGACAAACCTACCTACCATTGCATATAATGATGACAAACATATCTACCATTGGATTGATGATGACAAACCTACATACCATTGGATATGAAGATGACAAACCTACATACCATTGGATATGATGACAAACCTACCTACCATTGGATATCATGATGACAAACCTACCTACCATTGGATATAATGATGACAAACCTACCCACCATTGATATCATGATGACAAACCTACATACTATTGGATATCATGATGACAAACCTAACCATTGGATATAATGATGACAAACCTACCTACCATTTGATATGATACTGACAAACCTACCTACCATTGGATATCATACTGACAAACCTACCTACCATTGGATATGATACTGACAAACCTACCTACCATTGGATGAGGATGTTGTGACACCTACGTACGATTGAAGATGACGTTGTCAAAATTAACTCTATGGAACATGATGTTGTCAACCTACCTACCATTATAGATGATGTTTTCAAACCTATCTACCATTGGAGATGATGCTGACAAACCTTTGAAGAAGATGTTGACAAACCTACCAGTATAAATGATGCTGTTCATGACAAGTTTTTCCGATGTTGGCGCCCACCAAGCTGTGCAATCACCGACGATTGGTATGTTTCCCCCCTGGAAGACAGACAGGTTAGACAATGAGTAAAGTAATCACCTCAGAGTGAAGTCAATGGTGTAAGAAGATACTTAATGACACCTCCATCACTATTCTGATATTTTTGTTTTTGTTGGTTCCGACTTTCTTCCCTTTGTATCACTTTTGTCTATGGTCCTACTCTAAAATACTTCTTTCTTCCTTTGTATCACTTTTCTCTATGGTCTACTATACTCTAAAATATCTTTTTCTTCTTTAGTGGCGTTTTCGTTTAGTCCTTAAGCTATTAATAATTTAATTTCTTTTCCTTTTGGTTTTTAATATTAATCTCTAATAGCCCGGGACATAAATTTCCCAGCTTTCTAGTAGCTTTTCATGCCTTTTATGCACTTGGAGACCTACTCCTACTCTAGCTCTATCTTTGAAACCTACTCCTGAGAAGATTAAAATATTATTTGGTCCTACATTTTCTATTCTTTGTCCTTTTTTCTTTGTTTCTGTAATATCCAAAATGTGTACTTTGAATTTGTTCCGTTTCTTCAACTTATTATAACTCTTTTCTTTTATTTCCCTAACGTTCCATGTTCCAAAAATCACAGTCCGTGTTCTTTTTCATTTTTGTCTTTGAAAGGTCAAGCCGGTTATATTATATTTACTTATCTGCATCATTTAGATTTTGGATAAGCATGGGATTAGACCACTGTACCCTAGGTAGATGATGGGGCCACCTTGAGGCCCCATACAAGGCCTTGTTATTTTCTGTCAGGGTTAACTCCATTAGCCTTTGGTCATTCAAGACAACTTGCAAGGTTGCAGGTTTTTATTTTCTGTCAGGATTAACTCCCTTAGCCTTTGGTCTGTCAAGATCGACCTGCGAAGCAGCGGGTTGTTTTTTGTTAACTCCTTGGCCTTTGCTCAGCCAATGTTTTTATATAATTTCTGATTCTCTGATCTTTTTTTTATCTTTTATCTTCTTATTTTTCATTACCCCTTTTACTCATTCTTATTATCACTTTTACCTTCATGTTCTCCATTTTTCTTTTACTCCTTCTTATTACCACTTTTACCTTGATGTTCTCCATTTTCCCTTTTACTCATTCTATTATTACCACTTTTACCTTGATGTTCTCCATTTTCCTTTTTACTCCTTCTTATTATCACTTTTACCTTCATGTTCTCCATTTTCCCTTTTACTCATTCTATTATTACCACTTTTACCTGGATTTTCTCCATTTTTCCTTTTACTCATTCTATTATTATCACTTTTACCGTAATGTTCTCCATTTTCCCTTTTGCTCTTTTTTATTATCACTTTTACCTTGATGTTCTCCATTTTCCCTTTTACTGATTCTATTATTACCACTTTTACCTTGATGTTCTCCATTTTCCCTTTTACTCATTCTATTATTACAACTTTTACCTTGATGTTCTCCATTTTCCCTTTTACTCATTCTATTATTATCACTTTTTAACTTGATGTTCTCCATTTTCCCTTTTACTCATTCTATTATTACCACTTTTTTGATGTTCTCCATTTTCCTTTTACTGATTCTATTATTACCACTTTTACCTTGATGTTCTCCATTTTCCCTTTTACTCATTCTATTATTATCACTTTTACCTTCATTCTCCATTTTCCGTTCTATTATTTCTTATTATTAGTTTTGCCTTAACATTCTCCCCTTTCCGTTCTACTATTTATTATTATCACTTTTACCTTCACATTCTCCATTTTCTGTTCTACTATTTCTTATTATCATGTTTACCTTCACATTCTCCCTTTCCGTTCTACTATTTCTTATTATCGCTTTTGCCGTCACATTCTCCATTTTCCGTTCTACGTCAACAAAAACCAAAATGGAAGTATACAACACAGTTTATTGTCCTACTCTCCTCTATGGCAGTGAAACCTGGACCTTAGACAATAGGGAATACAACAGAGTGCAGGCAGCCGAAATGAAATATCTAAGAAGAGTAGTAAGGAAAACTAAAAGAGACAAAATCAGAAACACAACAAGAGATCAAACCACAGCAGATGGCATAAAAACTAAGATAGAAATGAATCAACTGAGATGGTTTGGGCATGTTAACAGAATAAATGACAATAGAATAGTATATAGTGAAAAAAACTCAAGGTAAAGGAACAAAAGGCAGACCTCGGAGAAAGTGGGAAGAAGATATAAAAGAGGTATTAACGTAAAGAAATGTAACTTTCATGGAAGGAAACAGCAACTATCAGGACAGGGCAGCCTGGAGAAAGGTCATTTCGGGCATTTAAAACTCATACACCGGAAGGTAGAATGGGAGCTGATAAAGAAAGAAATAAAGCCTTTCTAGATGGTTATATATTGCACTTGCCTTTTTGATTCTCTGGCTGATTTCTTTTTTCAATTTTCCTCTGAGTTAATCATTACTCCTAGGTAATTGTAGCTTTGAATTTGTTCTAAATACTCACTGCCCAGTTTAAGATCTTGTGTTTTAGCTTCCCTTGTCACTAGCATTGTTTTGGTTTTCTTTGCCTTTATTCTCATTCCTCTTTTATTTAGTTCATTGTTCATAATGTTGATATTCGACTGAAGGCCACTTTCTCATGTTCCAAACAGAACTAAATCATCAGCAAATGAAAGCTTTGATACATTTACTGGTTTGAGCTTCCACATACCTACATTCAATTTCTTCATTTTTGAGGATGCTTTGCGACCAAATCCATAAATGTGATAAACAAAAGAGGACTTAGGATACAACCCTGTCTTACTCCTATATCTACAACAAATTCTTCTGATACATTTCCAGCTACTCTCACTGCACATGTTGGTTTATCGTAAAAACGTTTAATGGCTTCTATTAAATTTTGCTCTACATTGTGTTATTTTAAGAAATGCCATAGTTCGTCCTTCCTCACAGTGTCAAATGCCTTTTCTAAGTCAATAAAACACAGGTGAAAGTCAATATTTTCTCAAGGAATTTTTTCTAGTATTTGTCTAATTGTAAATATGTGGTCTCGTACACTTTTTCCTGGTCTAAATCCACTCTGATGCTCTTCAATCTGATCCTCTACTCTTTTCCTTAGTCTCATTTCCAGTATCCTGGCGTATACTCTTCCTGGAATGCTAAGTAGTGATATCCCTCTATAGTTTGAGCATTTCATAGTTGATCCTTTCTTGTGTATTGTGGAATCCGATGCTTGTTGGCATATGGCATGTAGTAGTTTGTCTGCCTCTCTCCCTTGGTTTTTAATCATTTCTGGATAAACTTGATATGCTCCTGTAACTTTTCCTAATTTCACTTTTCTAATAGCTGTTTGGATTTCTTCCATTGAGATATCTACATCTTCAGCTGTCTCAACTCCATTACTCGTAGCTCTTACTAATTGATCTTTTCTCCTTGTTTCATATGTTTTGGAGGGAGTACGTAGTTGGTGAAAATGCTTTCTACACGTTTCCATGACTTCGCTGTCTTCTTTCATTATTTCTCCTTTGACATTCTTTATTCGTCGTATTGGGCTTTCTCGTGCTTTTCATTGCCCCCAAAACAGCTTTTGGTTTGCTTGATAGCTTCCTTGTAGTCTTTGTCGAAACTCTTTTCATTGTTCCTGTTTAGCTTTCCAGCAGAGGGAAATGCAGAACATGACAGAACATGACAGACTTGGAAAGGGCCAC
>JAXRKP010001414.1:102493-127252 GCA_037039925.1 Doris montereyensis
GCAGGAGGAAGTGTCGAATTATGGCGATTCGACGGAGGAAATTGCAACTAGAGTAGACTTGTTGAGGATACGAGGCTACCAGTGTTGCGGGGTCTTATAGGAGACCAGGAAGTTGATAGCTTGAGAGACACGAGCTGGTAAGGCTCTATCGTACGTCAGGGGTTATTGAGAGATGAGGAGCCCTCTGGAAAGAATTGCTTTATAGCGAGAATTGATAACACGATCCTGCTGGCGGAGGATACAATAATCGAAGTAAGGAAACCGTACTTTTAAGGGAACGGTCACAGCATTATGAATCCCTGATGCTGTGATTTAGTTGTCGTTAACGTAGATGCAGCAAGGAATCCTGACGATCTGGATGGTGGTGCGGTAGCGACGATAGCTCAGGCAGGACGGAAGGAAGAGAAAGCTAGATTGCATGTGGAGAGGCACGTAGGCGTCGATCGGAGGGAACTGAGTCGACTGCAAGAGGAAGACCAGGCAATAGTGCAACTGGCAGAGGCTACAGTGCCAAACGTGAGAGCCAAGAATACTGCTCGCTTCGAAAAGCGATAAGGTGTCGTGTACAGAATTTATGAGGACGGCAACTGAGGAACAAGTGTGAAGCAGGTAGTGTTGCCACGGAGCTTGCCGAACTATGTGACGTCGGAGGCTCATGACTCTATTATGGGAAGACATCAAGGAAATTGGAAGACGAGAGATAAAGTCATCAGTAATTTCTACTAGTTTAGAGTAGAAGGAAATGTCTTGAGATTTTGCAGTGCTTGTGAGATTTTTCAGAAGACGTACTACAAAAGAAGAAAACTGAGAAAGTTCAACCCTGATGACAAAGTACTTGTGCATTTACCAACTGATACGAATAAGGTGCTGTTACGATTGAAATGTCTTTTTGAAATAGTTTATTTAATGGTAAGGCTCAATAACTACAAGGTGAAGATGTATAACAAGATCAAGCGCTTTAGTTTTCGGATGGATGGAAATGCCGACACAGCTAGAAAAATAGATGCAATGTCTGTCGCATCGGCAAGACAACCTTTCATCAGGGAGACAGAGGCTTTGACTGGAATGCTGGTGGCTGCTATGGACTACAGCAGTAGTATAGAGGATGTACTACTACAGATCACCTCTATTATTATTATCTCTATTTTAAGCCTTTTGTATGTGTGCATGTGCATGTATGTGTGTTTAGAAGTAGAAAATTGTGTTTACTTTCTCTATGCAAGTGGTTCCGTCCTCTACGGACATGTATTTACTTTCTCTGTGGACTTGTTTATGATCTCTATGCAAAGGCGAAGACATATTGTTGGGATATAGAATTATAATTTCATCTCTGATAGAGAAATCTTTTATTCAATCGAAATGCGCTCAATCGAAATGCATTCAACCGAAACGGTATAGGGTTTGTACTTGTTGAGACCGCCTCTATTTTTGCAAATAAATAAACCATGTTTTTAGCTAAAACTTAGTTTCTTGTAATTCTTTCTCCTAAAAGGAACCGGTAATATCTTCTCCCGCAAATCAAGGATTTTATATGTAATGGGGTTAGTTTGTAACAGTTTGTCAATAACAAAAATGTCTTTAGTGAAGTTACTAGTGTATCTTTTCTCAAAGTGTTTTTTATACTTAGTAATTCTCACTGATCCCCTACTTTAAATCGAAATTTTTTTGTCACACAATTCATCCTGAAACACTCTAGAATAAATATCCTGGTCGTTTTCTTTTTTACTTCCTTTAATAGGTGTCATCTTAATAGTATTGTGAAAAGTGTTATTGTATTCGTTAATTATTTTTTCTAATACATCATAATATTTAGTAGTATCATAAGCAGTAAAATATTTAAACATTTTTTCTTTAAGAATTCGGTTAAATCTTTCAATAACAAGGGTTTTTGTTCATTTTGTGTTGTATATAATTCTATGTTATTTGATTTAAGTAAATTCCTCATAATTTTATTTTAAAAACTCAGTTCCCTTATCAACCCATTTTTTTCTGGTTTTCTCTCTGTAAATAATATTTAAAAAGCATATGCAACTTCTAATCCTATTTTAGTTTTTAAAGGTATAACCTAGGCATATTTTGAAAATATATCTAGAACAGTTAACATATATTTATAGTGTTTATTTTGTTTTGAATATTTCTGCATATCTATAAGATCAGCAGCCCATATTTGATCAACACCATATACAATTAGTTTTCTTTTTTTAAATTTCCTAATAATTATGGGGTTCATTCGCTAGCTCCGTAGTTAGAGGTTGTCCTAGTCATTTATATTTGGTGAAGCCTGACTTTGTCCATCGGCGAAGCCTGGACTTTGTCCATCGACCCCAAGTCCACTCACATATTTTAAACCAATCGTTCCCTGACTAAGCTTTTTATTTACCAATTCATTAATACTCTTTGGTTTTAACATTTTCATGTGATCCAATATTTTTTTATCACATATTTAATTTTATCTTTAAACTTTTTATTTTTATCATAACAGATATCATGATTCATTGCAATTCAATCTAATTCATTCATTGGTTTTTGAACCAGGTAAAGGATTATTATCAGAATCAAGTCTTAAATCTAATTTAGTAAAATGCCCTAGAAAATTATAACCAGGGCTATGTATCT
The DNA here is from genome assembly GCA_037039925.1 of Doris montereyensis. Taxonomy (NCBI): domain Eukaryota; kingdom Metazoa; phylum Mollusca; class Gastropoda; order Nudibranchia; family Dorididae; genus Doris; species Doris montereyensis. Next base: position 105,110 of record JAXRKP010001414.1, read on the forward strand.
TTGGCATTCTATTAATTATGTATCTGTTAATCCTTTACCAGCAAAGTTAGATTTGTTCGTCCCATAAACAACACATTTGCCTTTTAACGTATTTTTATTATTTGTTTGTTGTAGTTTGATATTTATCTCTTGTATCTGTTTTTTGTCTACATTTCACGCAATATATCATTTCCATTTTAATTAGTAAAAAAATGAATAATGTAAAATATATCTCAGTAGAAAATATTACTCTAAAAATAAATCTTTATCCAATTATGATATTCTTCAGGCTGTTAAGGACTTGAAAATAAAGAATTTCAGAGGTGTTTATCTAAGAGACAAGCTTCCATCTAAACCAAATAAAAAAATGTGGAGTAATAAATTTAGTAGACAGTGAAGATTATCGGGGTACAAATTGGATTTGTTATCATAACAAAAATAATGATATTTATTATTTTGACAGTTTTGGTGTGAGATATCCTGATGAAATAGAAATTTGTCTAGGAGAAGAATTAATAAAATATAATATTTATAAAATACAAAGTTTTGATTAAGTTGTATGTGGTTATTTATGTTTACACTTTCTTGTTAAAATGTCAAAAGGAATGAAATTTTGATGATATCATTTTTTTTGGATAAAATGAGTGTTAATAAATTTGGACTAATGGATGATAGTGATGAAGAGGAAATTATTCCAATTCACAGTCAGAGAGAAAACTTAAATGATTTAGAGAATGTTGATGGGTTTGATAAGAAAGAAAATAAAAAAAGATATTCATGGAATGAGATTAAATAAAAGAGGAATCTATGAAAGAGCGATAATCGATTTATCAGAAAATATAAATATTTTTCATGAAGACAAAGTTAAAAAAGATACCCTTTAAACATTGTTTATCATCATAGTAAATGGAAACTTATTCAAAGTAAACATGGTTGGGATATTAATTTTAAAGTTGAGAATAATTCAATTACATATAAATCTTAAAATAATATTATTTAAACACTTTTAATTCTGGAAGTATGATTGGTAATTATATTCTAGAGAAGGATATGAAGATACAGCAATATTAACAAAACATAACAAAACATGGGAGTAAATATTATATTGGTGCAAATAAAAAACATAAGGTTGAACCAGACCGCAGTTGTTATATATTTAATACCAAACTACTGGCAGATACGAAAATATTAATAGATCCTCCCATCGATTCTGTATTTGTCATTCATGGATATATTTCTGGTGAAAAAAAAGTCTCAGAACCAATCTTAGAAGGGTTGAATATATCGATTAAAGATTTTAAAAAACTAAAAATTTTAGTATTAGAATTATAAAAACTAAGACCAGCTATGCAATAAAATCTTCCCAGAAGAATTAAAACTAGAAGTTACTGGTGAGATAAGACTGAATAACATAACTATTTACAATGATATATATTGTATAGATAAAATTGCTTTATCAACAGAAAAAAATAACCGATGAAGAAATTATGTTTCTTTAAAAAAATATTCTATAAAAATGGATAAGTTAAATCTGAGTGAAACATTTATTATTGATGAAAGTATACAAGAGTATGAACTTCATGAATATACTCCTGATGTGGGTAGTTCTTCCTTAACAAAAAGTAATGAAATAAGAATTAATATTAATAATCGGGATACGTTTTTAGATATATCCGAAAGTTATTTAGAATTTGAAGGACAACTAGTTAAAGATAAAAATGGTGTTGAAAGTGATTATAAAGAAGAAGATAAAGTAGCATTGATTAATAATGCGTTGATGTATTTATTCAGTAATATTAAATATAAAGTAAGGGGACAAGAAATTGAAATTTTAAATTATTCTGGAGAAATGACAAGTATGATGGAGTATTTGAAATACTCAGAAGATTTTGAGAAAACCGAAGGAATAAATCAAGTATGATATAAAGATAAATCTAATCAATTTGGTGGAAATGGGTTCCTTACCAGACACTATTATATTATGGAAAAACCCAAAAAAAAGGAACCTTTAGTTTTTGCATTCCACTTAAACATATTTTTTGGATTCTGTGAAACTTATAATAAGGTAATGTATGGATTTGAACATGAATTATCATTATACAGAAAACAGTATAGTAAAGATGCAGTGCATATTGAGTTTCAAAAAGACTTAGAAACCACTGACAAAGATGGAAAGAAAGAAATTGAAACTGGTGTTACAATGACAAAAGGTGGAATGGTAAAATTAAATAAATTATCATGGTTTGTTCCACATGTGAAACCAAGTCTAGAATATGAAAATATATTAATGCAAGCAATAAAAAATAAAGTTAATTACACTATCGTTTATAAAAAAACTACATGGTGAAAAGATTTCAATTCCACAAGGAAGTTCTTTTGATTGGCGTCTATCAACAAGTAGCAATCCAGAAAAACTAAGATATATTATTATTGGATTTCAAATAAATAAAGAACACGATAAAGAATAATTTAATAAAGCATTGTTTTGGCATGCTAATGTGAAAAATATTGTTGTAAGTTTAATTTCAAGAAGATATCCTGAAATAGATTATAATCTGAATTTTGATGAAAATCAATTTAGTAGAATGTTTAGAGAAGCTGTTAAGTTTAAAAGAATTGTTTGGGTATGGATTCCACTCCTAATATTTCCCATTTGATTATAAAGATTTATATCCCTTATTTGTTATTGATGTTAGTAATCAATATGATAGTATTAAGGGTGGTATTACTGATATTACAGTTAAAATGAATTTTGATAAAAAATCTGAACCAAACATGGAAGCATATGCTATAATTGTTTCTGATAGAATGATACAATTCAAAGTGATGGAAGTAAATTTAAAATTCTACAATGATTAAATAAAAAGAAAGTGTATTTATTCCATTCTCTAAAATATATCTTTTATCATCAAATGGTGACATACTTTTTTTATTTACTTCATTTATAAATATTTCATGTTTTTCAGAATTCATTGTATACATTGTATTCATTTCAATTTCTTTATTAAATAAACAATTTTTATAATCATCAAATTTTATATCTTTTTCAATAGTTGTTTTTCCAATTCCTTTTAATTTGTTTATTTCTTTTAAATCTGTCCTTGTGAATGAATATGCTTTAGTTCTTAAAAATACAATTTCATTCATAATTTTTCCATTTAATTTATCTTTAAATTTTCCAATTACTTTTTTAGTTAGTTGAAGGTAAATGATGTTCTTTAGGATAATCTGATGTGTCAAAATAATCTAATACTTCTTTTAAATCTTCATAAACATCTTTTGTTTTAAGAGATAGAAAAATAATGTCTGTATCTGACACAACTATTAGTAGGCCATAACTCATTAACAACATCATAGTAAAATTGATACATTAATAATTTACTATAATCTAAAATACACATTCCTAAATAAATTGGTTTATTAAATTTAATAGATGTTACATTATTAATTATTCCAACAAAATTATCATTAAATATTACTGAATCTTTAAAGTTTGGTTTATTTCTGTTTTTGTATCTTTTGTTTATCTATAAATAATTTTATTTCACTTCTATTTCTTATGTTTTCCATTGTTTTTTCCATAAAAAGCATTATTCATTAATTTTCATCAATCTTTTTCAAATGATGATTTTGATTTAGTTCTTTGTTCAGTATTAAAATCAATATATTTTTTTAACAATCAGATTCATGGAATGAAATTGTTCTATATACTTTTTTTAAACTTTCATTCCTAATTTTATATATTCTTTTAAAATATTATGATGTATAATATATTTATTTTTATCTTTTAATGTTAAAAATAATTTTTCTTTCTTTCCTAAAGTTCTATCTTCTTTTTCTAATAAATCTAATTGATAATCTGAAAGTTCTTCTTTAGTTATTTTAATTTTTTCAGGAGCTAATGGATATTTTATTGTTTTCAATTTTGCTTTCTTTGTATATTCAAGATCACATTCAATAATACATCCTCTACCTTTGGAATATGTAAATAATATTCTTCATCATTTTCCCATTTGAAATCTCCTGTTGGTAGTTTTTGACTCATTGCCCATGCATATAAATTATTAGCATCTAAATATAGAAGATATTTTTCTTTTAGAAAATCATTTAAATTGCCTCCGTTTTTGATTATTTCTAAACATTCTTCCATTTCCTGTTGATCAATTATTCTTCCATCATTATCATAGTGAGACGTATATTTATTATATGCTTTAACATATCTAGGTCCTAATACTCCTGAAAATCCTCCACGAAGCCCTTTTTCAAACATTAATAACATTATCTGTAAGTAATTCTGATTCTGGTCCAGTGTATTTTAAACCACATTGCCATGTTAATCCAGGAGCTGAATAACAGTAACAAGGATCTATTTCATGGTGTTTCAGAAAGAACTCTCTAAACTTTTCAAAAGCATCTGCAAGAATTAATACATCTGTTTTTAGATATAATTCATGATAATCTTTAAACGTTTTACAATCATAATATTCCCAAACTTTTTTAGCATGATTATAATTATTTTCTGTTATTCCTTCTTTTTTTAATGTTGAATAAAAAAATTATAATGGTGGTAATTCTGTTTCATTTAATCTATCAATTGAATTAATATATTCATATGGATAAACGCCTTTTTGTTTTAATAAATCTATCCCATTTATATTTTCAGATAATATTGGAAATTCATCTAATGATTCTGCTATCCCTGCTAATCCTTTACTTAAAAATCTATATGAGTCTAGAAATCTTAACTTTTATAATATCTACCAAATTCTATTGAAATATATTCTTCAGAAGTCTTAGATAACACTTTAACTTCATTACAATCATCTTCATATTTCATTAACTCTTTTATGACAAAGTGAAAAGCATAACTAGATCCATTATGGAAATACACGGGAATTAATTTTGTTGATTTACCTTCTTTTGTATTACATGATTGACATGCTGCTCTCTCTATATTTTGATGTATAATGATTATGTTCAATTATTTTACAAATAACATCTGTGAATTTAATTCCACACATGTAACAATTACTTGCATTATCATATTCTTTAATTTGTTTAGGTGTTAATTTATGTTTAGCTTTTTCATGGCGACTTAAATTAGATATTATACCATCATTAATCATAAGAATATTTTCAATACATTTTTCTTTTACATCTTCTCCAACATATAAAATATATTCTGATCTATAAATATTTGGATAATCAGATTTTACATAAATACCAAAACTATTAATTTCTTGTTTAAATATTTTATTTGTATGCGAATATTTTGAATTTGATTTAACAGCATGAATAGGAATATTATTAGATTCAAAGCCAGAATATATTGCAATTAGCAATCTAGAATTATAATGATAATTGTTAAATTTAAGAATATTATTATTTTCGTTTGGCATTATAGTATACAGTGTTTGTGATTTAAACAAATTTCTCTATGGTTATCTAATGTGTCTTTTCTACTAAATATAGTCATACAATTCCTACAAACAAAAGATTAATTTTTGGATTTATCACAAAGAAAACTATCAAGATTTGTTATTAAACAGTAATGTGTATTTGTTTCATTTTACAAAGTATAATAAATCAACAACATATACATTTTCATGTGTTACATCTGAAGTATAAATTGGATGGATAGATAACTTATCTTTTGGATTATTCAAAGCAAATACATTTATACTTAAACCAATATTATTTTTCAACTTTTGGAATATCTTTAATACATACAGGGTATTGTATTCCAGTCATATTAATCTTATCTTCATATTTGTTATATTTTGTTAATCTATTTACATTAAATTCAGCAAGATATACTTTTGATAATATAGACCATATAAAACATTTATTATCATTTATGTTTTTAATGTTAATTATATTACGATATTTAAATGGAGTAGGAATATAAGATCATGCTTTTAGATAACCAACTTTATATATTTTTACTTCTGATTGAATTATTCTGTCAAATATAAATCCACTACCTCTTTCTTGAAAGTTATCTACCGATGCATTAAAAATATTTGGTAGATTATCAAAATAATTATTAAATATTATTTTTAGATTTTATGGTTTGTATTGGTGCATTAAAATAAGCAGTAACTATATCAAATACTAATGGTGTTCTAAATTCACATGAAAGAATTATTCTAAGTTTTATTGGTGTGTTAGTTAAATCAACTTTATCTTTAAGTTGTTTAAGATATTCAATATAATCCTCTTCATCTATATAATCAATAATATATTCATGAATAATATCATCAAATTGTTTGGTTTTTACAGGAGCCATTTTATAGGAAACTTTTTTTATAGTCAGTTTGATAGGTTGGATTTCTTTCAATAAACTCATTATATGCTTGTTTATATTTTTGTTTATTATTTTGATAATGATTACATTTTGCTGGTTTTCTACATTTCTTACTTTGGGAATTTACTCCACATGGTTTAGTATTGTTTTTACGATATTCATTAATCGTTTTAAATTGACAACATGCAAGATTTTCCTCTCTCCATTTCTTACTATTTTATTTTAAAAATGGGCACTAATAAATTTAAAAAAAAAATGTATTAGTGATATTCTTAAAGAATATATACTTAAATTGTATATTCAACTCAATAACTATGGTATTAACACTTCTAACTTTAATTATATCATTAACGAAAGAGAAATCAAACCAAACAGACAAAAAATTCCTTTTGATAAATTAAGAAAAGATTATTAAATAAAATTGAAAAAGTAGATAAACCTAGTTTAGAAATTAATAATACATCTGATATCGAAGAAGTACTTGGTCTAAGTGATAACATTACGAATAAAATAAAATATGTAGATAAGAAAAATAAATTATATTATTATCATCTTGGAAAATATTTAGAATTATTAAAATTACTTTGTACTATTGATAAAACTAATGATGAATATAATATATTTATTGAGGAAAGATATAAAATAAAATTATCAACATTAATTAAATATATTAAGTTTTATAATCTATGTATGAAATATTCAGAATTATTAGAATGTGGTTTAGGGTTTGCAGAGATTATGAATAACACACCTGAAATTAATGAAATATATAAATAAATCCTCCTCTGAGGAGTAAAAATAAATTTTCTTTTCTTTAAAATGGAATGTGAATACGGCGATAAGACAATTAAACTAAAACACAATTTAAAGCAGTACATAAAAAAGATGCTAAATTTTTTTTTAAATGGATGAATATTATAAAAATAGGTATAATACTTATAGAAGCATCTGTAAAAAATAAAGAAGACGGAAAATGTTTAGAATGTAATGTATATGTGTTAAAAGAAATATTAAAACATACGGAAAGAAAACATCACCCTTAATTTTGATGATGAGTATGGGGTGACATCGTCACTGTGATGAGTGGTCAATATTTGAATTTATGTTGTTTAATCTGTTATCAAATTCACTATAATCAGGAAAAAAAACATGTTTTAGCTAAACTATTTAAAATAAAAATATATATCGACAATGAGGAAAATATATAAACCATTTTTAAAAAAATGTCAATAGTTTTATCAATTTTATTTAAGAATTTTTTGCATAATCAATAATATCAGAAAACTTATTTGTTCCTCTATAAACACATTTAAGTTTTTCAATATTTATAAAATATACTGCTTTATAAAAAGCGATAAGTTGTAATGGTATGTCATAGGATAATGGGAATTTTTAATTTCTTCTTTCTGTTCATCATCAAAAATATATTTATCCTTATATTCCATAAGCTAAATCATCATCTTCTGAAACATTGCCATTTTTATCAGAAATACTAATTTTATTTTTATTTATTTCAAATAAAAATCATTCCTTTAATATTTTCTATTTGATTTGTAATATTATAAGTATCTGTTAATTTTTTATAAAATTCATGAGAATTATTAGCTGTAATTAAAATGTTCATTCTTATTTGATTAGAAATAATTTTAGTTGTATGTGCAATTATAATACATTGAATATTTCTATGTCTTCCATTTAAAAATAAATCATTAACCAATTTTGAATTTTTTATTTCATTCTCAACATCATCAAAAATAACAGTTGTATTAGATAATGAATTTAAATTTCTTAACAACTTATCCTTATTCCATTCACGTTTATCATTTGAATACACATTCATATTATATTTTTCTAAACAGCTTTTTTTTTTTAACCATTAAGTTTTTTCCATATATAATAAAGTGGTTATTAGAATAATTACATGATCCTTCTTCATCAGTTGCTGAATTTGGTGGTTCTAATAAATTTTTACTTATTGCATTGGAATAAAATTAAATTCTAATGCACATCTTTTTATATTTCTTTTTCTAAATATAAAATAAACTAATACTAAAATGGATGTTATTATTTTAAAAAAATGATTGTTATTTTAATAAATGAAATTTGATTTTACATAATCCTGTATTGAAGTTGTGTGTTTAGCAAGAATTTGTCTAGATCTAGCATCTAAACCATTAACTTTGTTAGGTGTAATTAGTGTATCAATAAATTTTGTGATCCTCTATTACCTACTTCAGTTAATGCTTTTGTTGCTACTTTTTTAGCAACGTCGGTTGCAACTCTTTTGTAACAGCGCTAGTAACCGCAGACATTAATGAATCTATAATTCCTTCACCATTAACTTTAGATCGTTTACTTTTTTCATAGTAATACATTTTTAATAGTTAAAAAATAAATTTAATATTCAACATTTGCTTTATCATTAAGATTTTTAAGTTCATTCTTATTAATAAGTTTCTTCTGATACAACGCTTTAAATACTTCTTTTAATTCTTGTTTTAATCCATTATTACCAGCTTCTTTTTCTGCAAATAATAAATCCATTCTTTTTGATTAATTCAACAGGATCATAAGGAATTATAATTGTATGAATTCCCTAACTTGTATATAATTCCTTTGCTACTCTACCCAAAATACTTTTCCATTTCTTCCCACCATTAGATTTTAATCTATCTGTTTCGAATTTTTAAGTACGTTGATTTCTTTCATGATTTCTTTATATTTATCATAATCACTTGAAGTAAAATCATCTGGTTCTTTTACCATTAACAAATTCCACAATCCTTTTGCTCCTTGAAATTTTTTATCATTAATAATATTATCATTATTAACAACTTTGATTTCTTTATCACCTATATAGAATTTTCCTTTATCTATCTTTATACCATATGTTACATCACTATCTTTTTGTCCTAAATATTCTCTAGGTAAATCTCCTAGAACTAATGTTTCATCAGATTCAATTGCAAGTCTATTCTCTATTGCTTTTGTAACCATATTATTTTGAATAGCTAAAAGTTTATTTTGTTCATCTTGTTTTTCAATCAATGGTTGCAGTTGTTTTACAACTTCTTCCTTTTTATATTCATCACCAATTCTTTCTTATATAAATCTATTTTTTAACCCTCTTTTTGTTTTTAAATATTCAGCAACTAATTCAGCACGGTTCTCAGCAGTTAATTCTTTTGTGCAAGACATTTTAATTACATTATTTTTTATTAAGCTTATTCATCATATCATTAATTGATTTTAACAAAGATTCTTTTAATTCATGTTTTTCCTTTTTGTTTGAAATTTTCTTCGTCTAATTTATTATTCTTATTTTTTCGAATATCTTCTTTACAAAATTGATAATAATTTTGTTCTTTTAAGATAAGATCAAATTCTTCATTTGAAATATGATTATTATTTAATGCTTTAGATAAAAGTGATTGAACAGTATTTAATTTATTTTGATTTAGATTATATATACCACGATGCTTTTGTTCTTTAATTTTAAACTTCTTAATTAATTTATTTGTAATAATACTGAATACTCCAACGCCAGCAGAAACAGCTCCTAAAATAACAGATACTGGAATTAGAACTACTGTTGATCAAGTACAAATACTCGCAACTCCAGATGCAGTAGAAACAACATTTAATCCATAATTAGTATAATGTAAAGCATTACTTGCTTTCGAATATTTCTCACTTAAACTTCTTCTAATTTCATTATTTCTTTCTAACTCATTCTTAATATCTTTTAAATGCTCTAATCTAATATTTGAAGTATTATTATCATGTTTTAAATCTATATAAACATTTTCTTCAACGATTGGTTCTTTGTTCAATCGGGGGTAAATCTTCTCAACTTCAATCTCATCCATTTTTATTGAATAAAAAATAAATCATTAAAATAGAATATTTAAGAATGAAATATCTTTAACTAAATCACCTATAACGCCACTTCCATTATACCATTCATTACCATCATTTCTTAAAAAGACACCATCACCAGCAGTTTCTAATTCTGGTACTTGTTTTGAGATAAATATAATCCTGATCCATGATTTTTAATTTTTACAATATTTCCATTCCATTTTAAGTATAACCCAGACCCAAATAATTTATTAATAGCTGTAGATGCCAATCCTGATAATGCGCCAATTCCTAATGCTTTTCCCGCAGCAGGTAAAATTGTTTTTGCTGCTGGTAATAAGAATTTCGTTAAAGCACCAAGAAATCCTCCTTCTACTTTATCTTTATTATATTTTAATTGTGCTTTTAATAGTTTAATATTAACAGATTTGTGGTTATCAAATGCTTTAATAATTTTGTTTATTTGTGATTGTGTTAATACTATTTTATCATCAACTCTAATAGTGACAGATTCATTATTTTTCATAGCAAGTTGAATTTTATTGTTTCTGATTATCACTTATGTTTAGAAGTGCTTCTCTATATTTTGTTTCGCTGATTTTCTAATATGAAATTTGAGATGACATTTATAAATATTTATATCCTTGCCATCCTTATCTTTTATTTCAACTTCAAAGCTTTTTAATTTATCCTTAATTGGATAAATAAGTACATTTGGTTTTTCATTTATTTTAGGTGAAGAATTTAAGAATGAATAAACGAATGGTGATTCTAAATTGTTAAAGTAATTATTTTCAATGCAATTAAGATGAACATTAATTATATCATAAGATATTGGAAATTTGAAATTATTTTCTGATTCATATTCTTTATTTTCTGTTTGACTACCATATTCCTTTTTATCATCAAAACCCAATATGTTACCAATAGTGTTAACATGAGAAAATCTAACTATAAAAGCTTTATTAGATTTTAGTATAGTTTTATCATTTTCCATCAAAATATTAAATGCAAAGTTGACTTTATAATAAATTTGTTGTATAATTATTTTTTTTATCATAGCAACCTGTATTAAGTTCAAATGTTTGCCATCCACTAGAATGATTTTGTTTTATTTCCATGATATTATTATTTTTATTTATATTGGTTATATAAAGGAACTAAATTCCATCAATGCAATCTCACAATTGTCACAATCAATCGGCGGTTCAAATGTTTTAGTTAAAGAATCATTAAGTACAACAATATAGCTTTCTTTTTTTAACCCATTCAATATATTTTTTCCATCTTATTATTATCCCTTAAAACAGTCATTATTTTTTTCTTTTGATTTCCTTTTGGTTTTGTTCTAGTTTATCAATAATTATATTTTCAAGTTCATTATTTTTTTCTAGTTTTTCTAATAATTTTTCCTCTATATCATCTTTCAGTATTGAAATGTTTTTTCATCATTATAATAACCACTGAATCCAAATTTATGTATTGCCATTTTTATTACATTATTTTTGTCTTAGATGAAATCTTATAGTAATTATTTCTCCTCTAAAATCAGGTAGAAAGTTATTTTGATCAGTTATTTTAACATGAAAATCTCTTATATTATGTAATGCTATAGGAAGATAAATTGGATTTGTTGGTTTGTGGATTATTTTATATCCAGGTGACACTTCCGGGAAAAATGAATAAATAACAGCTTCTCGAGTTCCATTTACAATTGAACCATTAATAATATTAATATGAATAAAGATAGTGTTAATTGCTAGAATATTTACTACATTTTCAGATTCAAGTATTCCTGGACCCTAAACATTATTAGTAAAACCTAAGACCCTTTTAATACTACTAATATGAGAAAACTTAACTTTATATCCAGTTTTAATATCTAGAATTGATTTAATGTATTCAGATTTGGTTTTAAAGTGAATGCATCATCATCATCATCATCATTATATGTCAATTGCCTTGCTATTGTTTTATCTAAACCTTTAAATGCATATGACCCCTTTGAAAAAGTGATAATTTTATTTTCTGAATTGCTTTCATATTCAATTATGTTATTATGGGATGCTATATTGGGAAATGAATAATAAGTCTCTAGATCCACTAATGCAATTTCATATTGTTTAGTTCTATCCAATTGTAATGGAGGGTTAAATGTGGTGTTGAATTCTGATTCATTCCTACAAACAATTATCTGATAATCTTCTTTTTTGGAGTTGTATTATTGATTAACTGTTTTAATAATTCATTATTTTCTTTTAATAGTTCTTTTTTTTTCTCTTTATCCATTTTTAGGGATATAAAAAAAACGTATAAATTATGTCGATATTTACAAGAATTTGCAGGAGATGAATGGTCTATTACCATATAATTATATGGTTTTGTCCAACATATTTGACAGAGTGATTTAAATACTTTCAAATCCATATCTTCGGATGCATGATCTTGATAAATGTGTTGAATTGTTTTTATTATCTTGTTTAAACAAACATATAAAGTTACTGTTCTCTCTAATTGTTTGTCTCGGCAGACGAAAGTAATTTTGGCTTAGATAGAAACGGTCTACATTGCTATGTCTGCCTCTGGTATAATAGTCGTTACATTTGTTTTGTTTCTCTAGTAATACATCATGGAATACCATCAGATTTTTATCTGTGGATTTCAGTTCTTTAGAATCAATTAGATTTTCAGAGTTTTCAAAGAATTCACATTTAATTGGATTTTCATTATGTACTCTATCGCCTGTTTGTTTTATGAATTCATAAGGACACTTTCTGTTTTTCTTTATTTCCTTTTTAAGATTGAACACATTAAGAATTGATTCTTTATTTAGATTATTATCAAACCCACATTTATTTTATATTTTGGTTGAAATAAGCTTTTTTCCATATACAATTAGATTATCATAATCTAATAAGTCTTTGACTAACATTAGATTAAATAAAAAGATTAATTTTTCCACACCCAGACTTTCCCACAATTAACCCTCTTATACTTTTTGGTAACATTTTAGAATTATTTCTATTTGTTTCTTCTTCCCAGTCAATATTCATTGCCATTTATTTAAGACAAAAATTGTTTGTTGCTTCCCTCTAAAATCATAATAAGCTGTTATAGGGTTTTCCATTACTATTCAATAATTTTAAAAAACGCTTCAACGCACACACCTAGAATATGACTGATTCGACCTTTTGTTGTAACATGTCTAGACCAAATGTGTTCTGTGTTGACGTGCTTTATAAGTATTTCGATTGAGCGCATTTCGAATGAATAAAAGAGATGAAATTACAATATAATAGTATGTCCTCGCCTTTGCATAGAGATCATAAACAAGTCCATAGACAAAGTAAATACATGTCCGTAGAGGAGGCAGCCCCTTGCATAGAGAAAGTAAACACAATTTTCTACTTCTAAACACACATACATGCACATGCACACATACAAAAGGCTTAGATAAAGATAATAATAATAATAGAGGTGATCTGTAGTAGTACATCCTATATACTACTTACAGCGGCGCAGTGAAACTCAAGGACATGATGCTTGCACTATGGCAACGGTGGACGGGTGCGTTGACGATACGACGACCAGGGGAGTTTCACGTTGAGCGCTTTTGCCATCCGTTGTATTGAGTATAACCAGCAAAGTGTCAACGACATGACAGTTGCACGTTATTCAACCTATCAAGGTAATGTGGCTATAGTTTAGGACAACAATTTCGACGACGGTGCAACATCTGCAGAGGATTTCGTTGATCTGGGAAATGGGGCCAACAGGAATCTCACCGAGACCTGAAGTTTGGGGATGTCCTGTCCCCAAAGAAACGCAATCATTTGCTTGATCTGACCTCTCACTATAGAAGTATATGTTCAGATGTTCCTGGCTGTTGTCAACTCAAGAGCACAGCACCAATTTATCCCCGGAGGTACCAGTTAACCAACGCCCCTATCCTTTGCATTAGGCAATGCGACATACGTTGAGATCTGAGCTGCAAACCATCGAATCATCAGGACAAATTCGTCATCGTATACTTCGTCCTTAGTGGTGGTGAAGAAAGAAGGATGAAACAGATCGTATATGCGTTGATTATCGTCGACTAAACAAGCTCACCGTATTCGATCCACACCCACTAGCCCATCCTTCCTAAGTGTTTCAAAATTTAGTTGGTGACGCCTATTTTTCCAAAATCGGCCTGAGTAAAGGTTATTGGCAGATCAAAGTCAGGGAAGAGAATGTACCAAAGACTGCGTTCGTGACCATTGGAGAGCAATATGAGTTTATCCAGATGTCATTCGGCATGATGAACTCTGGATTGAGGTTGAGCAGGGCTGTGACGTGACTGCTTGGTGTAAAAAGACTTGGGAGGAGCATATGTATATACTGGATGAGCTGTCCAAACGTCTACAAGAAACTGGTTGATAGTGAGATCAACCAAGTGTGTGCTGGAAGCCCCTGAGATCAACTTTATGGGACATTTGCTCAAGCATGTTGTCGTTAGACTTCATGAAGACAATATCTCCGAAGTAAGCGACGCTCCAGAGTTCATGAATGACAACATCTCCAAAGTAAGCGACGCTCCATGGCCAACTACCAAGTTCATGAATGACAACATCTCCAAAGTAAGCGACGCTCCATGGCCAACTACCAAGTTCATGATGACAACATCTCCAAAGTAAGCGACGCTCCATGGCCAACTACCAAGTTCATGAATGACAACATCTCCAAAGTAAGTAACGCTCCATGGCCCACTACCAAGTTCATGAATGACAACATCTCCAAAGTAAGTGACGCGCCATGGCCAACTACCAAGTTCATGAATGACAACGTCTCCAAAGTAAACGACGCTCCATGGCCAACTACCAAGTTCATGAATGACAACATCTCCAAAGTAAGCGACGCTACATGGCCAACTACTAAGTTCATGATGACAACACTTCCAAAGTAAGCGACGCTCCATGGCCAACTACCAAGTTCATGAATGACAACATCTCCAAAGTAAGCGACGCTCCATGTCCAACTACCAAGTTCATAAATGACAACATCTCCAAAGTAAGCGACGCTCCATGGTCAACTACCAAGTTCATGATGACAACATCTCCAAAGTAAGCGACGCTCCATGGCAAACTATCAAGTTCATGATGACAACATCTCCAAAGTAAGCGACGCTCCATGGCCAACTAACAAGTCCATGATGACAACATCTCACAAGAGAGGGACGCTCCATGGCCAACTACCAAAAAAGCAAGCCAAGTAATTTTTAGAAGTTATTGGCTATGGAATTATCCTAACGAATTGGTGTGTCATGTTTTGTAATATATCAATGTCATTGACGTGCTATGTAGTGTAATATATCAATGTCCTTGTTGTGCTATGTTGTGTAATGTATCAATGTCATTGACATGCTATGTTGTGTAATGTATCAATGTCATTGACGTGCTATGTAGTGTAATATATCAATGTCCATGTTGTGCTATGTTGTGTAATATATCAATGTCATTGACGTGCTATGTAGTGTAATATATCAATGTGGTTGACGTGCTATGTAGTGTAATATATCAATGTCCATGTTGTGCTATGTTGTGTAATATATCAATGTCATTGACGTGCTATGTAGTGTAATATATCAATGTCCTTGTTGTGCTATGTTGTGTAATGTATCAATGTCAATGACGTGCTATGTTGTGTAATGTATCAATGTCATTGACGTGCTATGTTGTGTAATGTATCAATGTCATTGACGTGCTATGTAGTGTAATATATCAATGACCTTGTTGTGCTATGTTGTGTAATGTATCAATGTCATTGACGTGCTATGTAGTGTAATATATCAATGTCCATGTTGTGCTATGTTGTGTAATATATCAATGTCATTGACATGCTATGTAGTATAATATATCAATGTCCTTGTTGTGCTATGTTGTGTAATGTATCAATGTCATTGACGTGCTATGTTGCGTAATATATCAATGTTATTGACGTGCTATGTTGTGTAATATATCAATGTCATTGACGCGCTATGTTGTGTAATATATCAATATTTATTGACGTGCTATGTTGCGTAATATATCAATCTTATTGACGTGTTATGTTGTGTAATATATCAATGTTATTGACGTGTTATGTTGTGTAATATATCAATGTTATTGATGTGTTATGTTGTGTATATCGAGGTTATTTACATCATCTGTTGTGTAATATATCAATGTCATTGACGTGCTATATTGTTAATGTGTCAATAGGTGACATCATGTTGTGTAATATATCAATGTCATTGACGTGCTATATTGTGTAATGTGTCGATGTCAGTGACATGCTATGTTGAGTAATATCTCAATCTCATTGACATGCTATGCTGTCTAATATATCAATGTCATTGACGTGCTATGTTTTTAATATATCAATGTCATTGACGTGCTATAATTTGTAATGTGTAAATGTCAGTGAGATGCTACGTTGTGTAATGTGTCAAAAACAGTGAGATGCTATGTTTGGTAATGTATCAATGTTATTGACGTGCTATGTTGTGTAATGTATCAATGTCATTCACATGCTATGTTGAGTAATATATTAATGTCATTGACATGCTATGCTGTCTAATATATCAATGTCATTGACGTGCTATGTTTTTTAATATATCAATGTCATTGACGTGCTATATTGTGTAATGTGTTAATGTCAGTGAGATGCTACGTTGTGTAATGTGTCAAAAACAGTGAGATGCTATGTTTGGTAATGTATCAATGTCATTGACGTCTATGTTGTGTAATGTATCAATGTCATTCACATGCTATGTTGAGTAATATATTAATGTCATTGACATGATATGCTGTCTAATGTATCAATGTCATTGACATGCTATGTTGTGTAATATATCAATGTCATTGACATGCAATGTTTTTTAATATATCAATTGTTGTGTAATGTATCAATGTAATTGACTTGCTATGTTGTATAATTTATCAATGTCATTCATATGCTATGTTGTGTAATATATCAATGTTATTCATATGCTATGTTGTGTAATATATCAATGTCATAGACATGTTATGTTGTGTAATATATCAATGTCATTGACATGCAATGTTTTTTAATATATCAATTGTTGTGTAATGTATCAATGTAATTGACTTGCTATGTTGTATAATTTATCAATATCATTCATATGCTATGTTGTGTAATTTATCAAAGTCATTCATATGCTATGTTGTGTAATATATCAATGTCATAGACATGTTATGTTGTGTAATATATCAATGTCATTGACATGCTATGTTTTTTAATATATCAATGTCATTCACGTGCTATGTTGTGTAATGGATCTATGTCATTCACATGCTATGTTGAGTAGTATATCAATGTTATTGACATGATATGCTGTGTAATGCATCAATGTCATTGCCATGTCATGGACGTGCTATGTTGTGTAATATATCGATGTCAATGACGTGCTACGTTGTGTAATATATCGATGTCATGGACATGCCATGTTGTGTAATATATAAATTTTATTGACATGCTATGTTGTGTAATATGTCAATGTCATTGACGTGCTATGTTGTGTAATATATCGATGTCATGGACATGCTATGTTGTGTAATATATCAATGTTATTGACGTGCTATGTTGTGTAATATGTCAATGTCATTGACGTCTACGTTGTGTAATATATCAATGTCATTGACATGTTATGTTGAGTAATATATCAATCAATGTCAATGACGTGAAATGTTGTGTAATATATCAATGTCAATGACGTGCTATGTTGTGTAATATATCAATGGGATTGACATGCTATGGTGTGTAATATATCGATGTCATGGACGTGCTATGTTGTGTAATATATCAATGACATTGACGTCTACGTTGTGTAATATATCAATGTCATTGACATGCTATGTTGTGTAATATATCGATGTCATTGACGTGCTACGTTGTGTTCAATGTCATGGACATAATATATCAATGTCATTGACGCGCTATGTTGTGTAATATATCAATGTCATTGACGTGCTACGTTGTGTAATATATCAATGTCATTGACGTCTACGTTGTGTAATATATCAATGTCATTGACATGCTATGTTGTGTAATATATCAATGTCATTGACTGTAATATATGATGTATGTTGTGTAATATATCAATGTGATTAACGTGCTATGTTGTGTAATATATCAATGTCATTGACATGCTATGTTGTGTAATATATCAATGTCATTGACGTGCTATGTTGTGTAATATATCAATGTCATTGACATGCTATGTTCTGTAATATATCAATGTCAATGACGTGCTATGTTGTGTAATATATCAATGTCAATGACGTGCTATGTTGTGCAATATATCAATGGGATTGACATGCTATGTTGTGTAATATATCAATGTCATGGACGTGCTATGTTGTGTAATATATCAATGTCATTGACGCGCTATGTTGTATAATATATCAATGTCATTGACGTGCTACGTTGTGTAATATATCAATGTCTTTGACGTCTACGTTGTGTAATATATCAATGTCATTGACATGCTATGTTGTGTAATATATCAATGTCATTGACTTGCTATGTTGTGTAATATATCAATGTGATTAACGTGCTATGTTGTGTAATATATCAATGTCATTGACATGCTATGTTGCGTAATATATCAATGTCATTGACGTGCTATGTTGTGTAATATATCAATGTCATTGACATGCTATGTTGTGTAATATATCAATGTGATTGACGTGCTATGTTGTGTAATATATGAATTTCATTGACACGCTATGTTGTGTAATAATATATCAATGATATTGATGTGCTATGCTGTGTAATATATCAATGATATTGATGTGCTATGTTGTGTAATATATCAATGATATTGATGTGTTATGTTGTGTAATATATCAATGATATTGATGTGCTATGTTAATGTAATATATCAATGATATTGATGTGCTATGTTGTGTAATATATGAATTTCATTGACACGCTATGTTGTGTGTAATATATCAATGATATTGATGTGCTATGTTGTGTAATATATCAATGATATTGATGTGCTATGCTGTGTAATATATCAATGTCAGTGACATGCTATGTTGTGTAATATATCAATCTCCGTGACTTGCTATGTTGTGTAATATATCAATCTCCGTGACTTGCTATGTTGTGTAATATATCAATCTCCGTGACTTGCTATGTTGTGTAATATATCAATCTCTGTGACTTGCTATGTTGTTTAATATATCAATGTCAGTGACGTGCTATGTTGTGTAATATATCAATCTCCGTGACTTGCTATGTTGTATAATAATATATCAATGCCAGTGATGTGCTATGTTGTATAATAATATATCAATGTCAGTGACGTGCTATGTTGTATAATAATATATCAATGCCAGTGATGTGCTATGTTTTATAATTCTATATCAATGTCAGTGACGTGCTATGTTGTGTAATATATCAATGTCAGTGGCATGCTATGTTGTGTAATATATTAATGTGATTGACGTGCTATGTTGTGTAATATATCAATTTGATTGACGTGCTATGCTGTGTAATATATCAATGTCATTGACATGCTATGTTGTGTAATATATCAATGTGATTGACGTGCTATGTTGTGTAATATATCAATGTTATTGACGTGCTATGCTGTGTAATATATCAATGTGATTGATGTGCTATGTTGTGTAATATATAAATTTTATTGACATGCTATGTTGTGTAATATGTCAATGTCATTGACGTGCTATGTTGTGTAATATATCAATGTCATTGACGTGCTATGTTGTGTAATGTATGAATGGTATTGACTTGCTATGTTGTGTAATATATCAATATCATTGACATGCTATGTTGTGTAATATATCAATGTCATTGACGTGCTACGTTGTGTAGTATATCAATGTCATTGACGTCTAGGTTGTGTAATATATCAATGTCATTAATGTGCTATGTTGTGTAATATATCACTGTCATTAATGTGCTATGTTGTGTAGTATATCACTGTTATTAATGTGCTATGTTGTGTAATATATCAAAGTCATTAATGTGCTATGTTGTGTAATATATCAATGTCATTAATGTGCTATGTTGTGTAATATATCACTGTCATTAATGTGCTATGTCGTGTAATATATCACTGTCATTAATGTGCTATGTTGTGTAATATTTCACTGTCATTAATGTGCTATGTTGTGTAATATATCAAAGTCATTAATGTGCTTAGTTGTGTAATATATCAATGTTATTGACGTGCTACGTTGTGTAGTATATCAATGTCATTGACGTCTAGGTTGTGTAATATATCAATGTCAATGACGTGCTATGTTGTGTAGTATATCAATGTCATTAATGTGCTATGTTGTGTAATATATCAATGTCATTGACGTGCTATGTTGTGTAGTATATCACTGTCATTAATGTGCTATGTTGTGTAGTATATGACTGTCATTAATGTGCTATGTTGTGTAATATATCAATGTCATTAATGTGCTAAGTTGTGTAATATATCACTGTCATTAATGTGCTATGTTGTGTAATATATCAATGTCATTAATGTGCTATGTTGTGTAGTATATCAATGTCATTAATGTGCTATGTTGTGTAATATATCAATGTCATTGACGTGCTATGTTGTGTAATATATCAATGTCATTGACGTGCTATGTTGTGTAATATATCAATGTCATTAATGTGCTATGTTGTGTAATATATCAATGTCATTGACGTGCTATGTTGTGTAGTATATCACTGTCATTAATGTGCTATGTTGTGTAGTATATCACTGTCATTAATGTGCTATGTTGTGTAATATATCACTGTCATTAATGTGCTATGTTGTGTAATATATCACTGTCATTAATGTGCTATGTTGTGTAATATATCAATGTCATTAATGTGCTATGTTGTGTAGTATATCAATGTTATTGACGTGCTATGTTGTGTAGTATATCAATGTCATTGACGTGCTATGTTGTGTAATATATCAATGTCATTAATGTGCTATGTTGTGTAATATATCAATGTCATTAATGTGCTATGTTGTGTAATATATCACTGTCATTAATGTGCTATGTTGTGTAATATATCAATGTCATTGACGTGCTACGTTGTGTAGAAATATCACTGTCATTAATGTGCTATGTTGTGTAATATATCAATGTCATTAATGTGCTATGTTGTGTAATATATCAATGTCATTCACACGCTATATTGTGTAATATAGCAATTACTATTTCTCCCTCCCCTACCCATTCTGCTCTTACCCCTCCCCCTGTCCCTGGTCCAGGAATGTGAATTAAAACCTACTCCCATCGGAGACGACCAATAAAATGGACCTCGCGTCCGCAGATCCCAACAATTCGTGCACGTTAAATGGCTGTTTGCAGTGCTGTCAAGAAAAACATGAAAAAAATCTGACAAGACCCACGAGGTGAGATGTGAGTAAATGAAATCATAGGATTGTTTTTAAACCACTGCCACGGAGAGGAGAGAAAAATAGCGAGAGGAGGTCCAAAAGGGCAACGCGAGCATCAATGTAACAAGTAGAGGTCGAAAGGGCAATGCAAACAGCAATAATGTAACAAGTAGAGGTCCAAAGGGCAACGCGAGCAGCAATAATGTAATAAGTAGAGGTCAAAGGGCAATGCGAGCAGCAATAATGTAACAAGTAGAGGTCCAAAGGGCAATGCGAACAGCAATAATGTAACAAGTAGAGGTCCAAAGGGCAATGCGAGCAACAATAATGTAACAAGTAGAGGTCCAAAGGGCAATGCGAACAACAATAATGTAACAAGTAGAGGTCCAAAAGGGCAATGCGAGCAGCAATAACGTAAAGAGCGACTCTTTTTCTTTGATTTGTCTGTTTCCTTCTTTTTTCTTCTTTTTTGTCGCACAGATTGCTAGGCGTATGTCAAACGTCAGCAGATGAATGGCTATTAGACCATTGTAGATTTGTTATCTAGTCTCATTTCAATCAAACTATATTATATATCTTTGTTTTTCCT
>JAXRKP010001415.1:10000-112500 GCA_037039925.1 Doris montereyensis
TATGACTAGTGTGATGGAATTTGGGATATGTATGACTGGTGTGATGAAATGATGGTTTGATGGAAATTGGAATATGTATGACTGGTGTGATGGAAAGTGGGATATGTATGACTGATATGATGGGAATTCGGATATGACTGGTGTGTGATTGAAAGTGGGATATGTATGACTTGTAGATGGGAATTGGGATATGACTGGTGTGTGATGGAAATTAGAATATGGGATATATGACTGATGAGATGGAAACTGGGATATAACTGGTGTGTGATGAAATTGGGATGTGTGTGACTGTTGTGATGGAGATATGTATGACTGGTGTGATGGAAATTGGGATATGTGTGACTGGTGTGATGAAATTAGGATATGTGTGATGGTGTAATAGGAATTGGGATATGACTGGTGTGATGGAAATTGGGATATGATTGGTGTGATGGAATAAGGATATGACTGGTGTGATAAGTGGGATATGACTGGTGTGATGGAAATTGGGATATGACAGTGATGGAAATTGGGATATGACTGGTGTGATGGAAATTGGGATATGACTGGTTGTGGTGGGAATGGGGATAAGACTGATATATGATGGAAATCTGGATATGACTGGTGTGTGATGATGGAAATTCGAATGTGTATGCCTGGTGTGATGGAAATTGGGATATGACTGGTATATGATGGAAATTGGGATATGACTGGTGTGTGATGAAATTCGAATGTATGACAAGTGTGATGAAAATTGGGATATGACTGGTGTGTGGTGGAAATGTGGAGACGACTGGTGTGATGGAAATTGTGATGTGACTGGTGTATGATGGAAATTGAAATATGCATGAATGTTGTGATGGAAATTGGGATATGACTGGTGTGTGATGGATGGATATTGATATTGGTGTGTGATGGAAATTGGGATGTGACTGGTGTGTGATCGAAATTGAAATATGCATGCGATTGTGTGATGGAAATTGGATATGACCAATATGTGGTGGAAGTTGGAATATGACTGGTGTGGGATGGAATTGTGGATCTGACTGATGTGTGATGGAGATTGGGATGACTGGTGTGTAATGGAAATTGAGATATGACCAGAAATTGGGATATGATTGGTGTGTGGTAAGAAAAGTTGGAATATGACTGGTGTGTGGTGGAAATGTGGATACGACTGGTGTGTGATGGAAATTGAGATGGACTGTGTGTGATGGAAATTGAAATATGCATGAATGGTGTGATGGAAATTGGGATATGACCAGTGGGTGGTGGAAATTGAATATGACTGGTGTGTGATAGAAATTGCGATAAGACTGGCATGTGATGGAAATTGGGATACGACTGGTATATGATGGAAATTGGGATATGACTGGTATATGACGGAAATTGGGATATATTTGGTGTGTGATGAAATTGGGTTGCAACTGGTGTGTGATGAAATGGGGATATGACTTGTAAATAAACATAACCAGTGAAGCCATACTTTTGTATTGTAAGGTTTATTTGACTAGAAATTGCAAGTTGTAAAAACAGACACAGGGCTACGGTTTTAAGTCATGGGCATTATAGTAATAGTACAAAACAAACAAAGAACACCACACAGAAATTTGATTTGATAGCGCAATTCATTTTTCACTTCCAAAAAAAAAGAAAAAACAATTTCATGATGGTCTTTCAAGATGCTCCTTCAAGGGATTCTAGATGATAGATCTGAGGGGGAGGGGGGGGGGGGGGGCAATGAAACAAGCAGAAGTACAGAAGCACATTATTATCATTTTTTTTATTATTATCATCAACATGTCCTATTATCAAACAGATTACAAAATCTATAAGAATTATCACAACTGGGGGAACAGAGCTGAGGAGGAGAAGTAGAAATGGCAGGATAAACACATTGAGATGGAGAGACAATGGAAATTGAAATGAAGACATCGTGAAATGGAGAGATGGTAAGACTTTGAATGAGAAGAAAGTAACAAAGGTTGCTGTTAACAATTATGCGTCTTGCCCTTTAGTCACCACCCTAACGCTGATAATATTAACGATACAACTTCCGCTACCCTTCATACCTTACGCTGACACTTTCGGAATAAAATTTTCTTCACTCTAGGAAAATCCGTCAGTAAAATGAACGAGAACAATATCCAAAATGAAAATAGGACATTTCAAAATGGAATTTTAACTAAAAATAGTGCATCACGTCCTCATCTGTTTTTTGTTTTTTTAAACGCGTAAAAATCCCTAGGCTGAGTCAACAAAATTGAATCCCTAGGTGTACTGGGGCTGAGTGGGACTGGTTTTCCATTTGAGTGGCATCGGTGCTCTAGTGGTTAGGCTGCTGGACTGGGGATCTTAATGTCCCAGATAGGAACCCTGACATTGCTATTGCTAACTAGCCGGACATTTCTGATCCCTGGGAAAGTGACCCTAACACGCATTTCCCACTAGACCGACTCTGACTACAACCACAAATACTTGCCAGCATCAGCTGGACAGTAGTATCAGTTGCAGACCAACGACCTGACCTGGGGGCAAAGTACATTGTACTAGTACTAATAATATCCACTTCACACTATGCGAATCAGGATAAGCTCGGCTCTGTGGGTCTAACCAGTCATGATGGAACTCCACTTTACCTTAAAATCCACTTGAATGATTAAAAGAAAGTAATATGGTCTAAAGGGCAAGTCGCTCATGTATTGTAATTATAGAAGTAAATAGATGAACAACAGTCAGGCATATTATGAAGTGTAGTAACAGTAACACACGCTCAACATTTTTACATATTCATGATTTAGTTATTCATATGAATAATTGAAAAATGAAACTAAACCAAAAATCCCCCCATCCCCTTGTCCTTTCTTTCCACACCCCCCCTCCGACCCAACCTTTTCCAAGTGAGGGAAAACCCTTCTCCAAGTAACAGCAGACACTAAAATCTAAAATGACAGAAAACTTTCCATCCTTTATTTTTATTTTTCTATTTTTTTAAACAAACACAAACAAACAAAATTAAGTATTCTCAATTTAAAATAAACACCTTAGAATAATAATAAAAAATGTTTAACCCACCAGAGAAAAGAATACCAGAAATGAATGGAGTGATAAACATCCTTTTCTTAAACGGCAAAAACGGACAGTGAATGACAGTACAATCAAAGACATAAATTGCATAAACACACATAATAGTATAATAAAGCTGCTACGGCAGAATCCCACTTTTTGTCATAACCATACGAGCTGGCTAGATAAATATAAGACATTGATGATTACAATTACATCTTTCAAGCAGTTATTTGAGCAAGTCAAGGAGACATTGTATTAATTCATCTTTGCTATGTAATGTTTTCTTCTAAATTCAGAATTTAGTCAAGGAAACAGAATTACGTCCTTTTTCTGCCTTTCTTCCGTTCCTTTCACATTTCAGACACTCTTTCTCTTTAGTGTTAAAAGGTTAAAAGTTGACTTGATAATATTATGTCTCTTCTGGAGAAAACAAGACAAGCCAATCTCTCTCTCTACAACCCTGTCTATAATCAATTCAGCTTGCATCAAATTGCTGTAGCAATATCAAAGTTTGAAATCAAGATTATCAAAGGACAACAATGTTAGGCAAATATGACAACTATTGAGACAGATTTATCATTTCAGCAGACATTATTTTGTTAGAATACACAAACACTTACATTATCTTTATTTTTACTATCAGTGGCAGATCCATAAACACCATGTGGCCCTATTCCAAAATAAAAGACATAAATCTGACTGCAATCTACATTGTTGAAAGCATATATAAATTTATTTTGAAAAGACATACAACTTGCATATTCATGAATATGTCAATAACATATTACATTTATCTATTCAACTTTTTCTGACGAAGTACGGAGTTCTTAGCTCATTATAACCATAATTTTAGCTGTAGCCTTCACTAGATCTGGTTCTAGATCTAGATTCTAAATCTAGGTTCTAGGATCTAAATATCTACGTCTAAAAATTAGTATACGGTGTAATATCAACTTTTCAGACCTTTAGTTAAAAATATGTTGGATAAAAGGTGGGGAGGAGGGTTAACTTTTAGGGATTATGATAGATCTATAAATGTTTTCAGCACTTTCACAGTCATCTTTCGAAAATGAGATTTCAAAGGAAAGCAATTCACTGAATCGTATTTTTTTTTCTTTCATTTAGTTGTTTTCAGAATTTTTATTCAAAAATTAAATTGAATAGCAATCTACAAGGACGTTTTGTATGAAAATTTCACTGAATTAAAATGGCAGCAATAATAACAATTATACCATGCTGCCTCTAATTCTGATCCATAGGTACTATGATGCCTATCTATTAGCAGCCTTTTTTCAAAGTCATTTAAGCAGCATATACTCATATAGTTTAGAACATAGGATTCACACGCCTAAGTTCCTATATATAAATATTTTCAATCGATGATGTGACATATGTTTTAAAAATGAGAAAGCTATGGCCTCATTCCCACACCACATCTTCCCAGTAACTTTGAAAAAAACATTTTATAACTCTCACTCTTAGCGATTGCAATGATGATATTTTGACATGATTGAAATTATGCAGATCAAAGCCATTATTATGACACATAAAATGAAAGGCAAATACATGCAGGTAAGAACATGTATAGGTAACAAAAACAACTGGTGATGAACCATAAATTTACACATTTTGAGATAATATCATTTTCACATTCAAATTCTGTTGTGTTTTGATTTTGTTCTTACTTTAAAAAACAGATTTTGATCTTACGATTATGTCTTTAGACAAATGTAAATAATGTACAGTCGTGAGCCCACACCCAGGCGGGGATGAGGAATATAAATCTATCTTATTCTTACTTTTATCTACACATAATTTCAACTTAAGTAATGCGTAGTTGGATCTTTTCAGTTCAAAGCATCGCCATAGATCTGACAGTTAAATCAAAGTAAATGTTGAGTGCACAGAATTCTGCACATGGTTGAAGTTCAAACTTATCAGCAGGGATTATATAATGATTTGTTGTTTTTTTACATTGGTTTCCCTTTTAGATATATATATGGGATATTTTTTTCCGCTTATATATACCAGAAAAGCACATTGTAAAAGTTGTAACAAATGTTTAATTAGCACACGAGATGGTTCTTTATTAATATCAATACAAGTTATTTCATTGAGCACAAATGAAAAAGAAAAGAAGAGAGATGAAAAAGAAAACTATTTGAGGAACACTACCACATGTTACATATGATGAATAGTTTTATATCACAGTTTTATATACAGCGTTTCACAATCACTAGAAGCTGTTAGGTGAGATGACCACTGAAACTCAAGAGCGATAGATTCTTTACCGCCATTCAACCAATCACACCCTTTCAAAATTCAAACCATAAAAAAATTTGAAGTTTTATGACATTCTACATACATGATTCAAGCCTTCGTAATTGCATGTTAAGAAATGAAACATGTACATAACTATTTATCTATCTATCTATTTATCTATCCATCTATCTATCTATTTATCTATCTATCTATCTTTATCTATCTGGACTACATGTCCAACCTTATATACAGAGATAATAAAGTGATGAATTTCACATAATCCGCCATAAGAGGTGACGTCAAACTTACTTACAAAAGAAACTTTGATGATAGTGAATTACATAAGAAGTAGCAAAGAAGCAAAGTGCAACAGTACAATCCCCACCCACATGTCCCAGCAGTGATCTCATCAGGAACACTGCTGCAAAACAACAAGACAAAGCAATTTATACATTCCTTCCATCCACTAAAAGGACCGTTAACATATTTACAATAAAAGACACAAGATGTTTATACACATGTATACATACTTTCACATTTGAGACATTAAAAACGTATGCTATTTTGTGGGATTAGTGAAAACTTCATGCTGGTTTTTCAACGATGACATGCTAAAAACAGTACTTTGTGAATTCCTTTGAAAAAACATCTTCAATCAAAATTAATTTTCTCTCAGAGGTGAGGTACTGATTTCTACATCATGATTTGAACCTTGAAATAAAAAGATTTTCTACCTGCATGTAAATGGGAAGAGCATGACAGAATAACAATATTTATTTGTTTTTCTTTAATAATTGTCCAGTGTTCTCTCTCATCAAATTGCCAAATCACTTTTATTTCATCACCAATGGATAAAAAACTCAATACATGATGATGGACATATTTTCCTATTAATACTACGCTCCAAAACCTGAAACAACCTATAAACACCTTCTCAAACATCAACGCTTAGAAAGAAAAGAATTTTGTCCCTTGAATAAAACATCGTTATGAGACAGCAGCCATAGATTTATGCGTTTCAACATTTGGCAGAAAACATGTTGAATCTTTCAAACAAAACATATTTGATTTGTTACACAGTCTACCATCAATGCAGGTTTCTATCCACCAGACTGAGAAATTAAGCACCAATAGCTCTTTTCTCTACCCTTAGCACCATAGGATATTTCAAATATTGGATTCCAAACATTTCCATCCTTAATTGACAGTGTTAGTGGTTGAAAAAATCTGTGTTCAGATTTTTTATGTCTCCTAAAATTATTATCAGGGTTGGGTGGTTTAAAAACATGCATCAACAACATATATACATGTATACCGTACTGAAGTTAATAAAAAATAAATGAGTCATCAAAAAAAAGAAATTTTAAAAGGAAAACAAGATCAGACACACAGCTATGAGTAAAACCATAATACAAACATTTTTTCAGCACAAAATTAAATACAGGTTTTCTTTACAATCAGCTCATGTGCAGTGATCAAAGTTATGTATAAAGTGTTATGTATATATTTACAACAGTAATCTCAAGTTGGCTTTGCAAATAAATCCATTGTCTAACAGTGTGGAAAGTTGTAAGTTCAGCATTCTGAAGTTTTGTGTTCTGAGTGCCTCCTGTTCCTTGACTCTTTACCTTCTTTGCTGAGAAAAATAAGAAAATAAATGAGAGATTAACATGACGGAACGGGAACGGCAAAGGCACCTTCACAGACAAAATAATCCTTGGAATGCACAAACTATGAGAAATGATTAGAAGAAAGATACCATTGAAGAGAGCACTGTGATGAATACAATGTCACATCGAAACATAAAAAAGCTAAGACCAAGTCAAAGGCACTAAAGGCTGAATAGAGTGAGATGACATTATCTGAACCTCCACACATAAAGAGGCAGGCTGTCTAAGTCTAAGTCAGCCCTTCATTCGAAAATAGTCGAGGGCAACACATTTTTTACAATGAACCATTACAACTTACTATGGGACGTAGACGCATATGAAAAGTCACTAAGAAATTAGTTAAAACCAAAATAAAACAAAAAACAAAACAAGCAAATAACAGTAAAAAAGAAAACCTGAAAGATATAATAAAAAACAACACACTCCTAAAACCAAACAAATCGCATAAAAGTCCCAAAGTGAAAAATACCCCACATGAAACCTCTTCTTTACAAGTAATATGAGATGGATGAGGTAATTGCACATAAATACAGAGAAGGAAGAAAAGAGATCAGGTTGTAAAGGTTTACACCCAAGATCTGAGCAATGATATTCAGTTCTAGAATCCATTAGTAAATGGGTTTTTTATAATAATTCATTTTATTTCCATGTCAATTGACCATGATGTGTTGAGCTGCCTAACATTTAAATATTTTGCTTGAATTCTTCTTAGCATAGTTTAAAAACATAATATGATATTATAGACAAGATTCGCTTGTTCAAGCAAAGTTATTATATAACAAAGTAGATATTACACTTTTACCTTCTGTGGTGTTTAGATTTCCTCAATGCGGTGGTGAGATCATTGACTGATCTTTTCCCGAACGTATGATAGTTACGCTCCAGTTCGTTGGTACTCTCTTTGTTCTGAGGTGATCAAAGATTTGTTCCTTTGCAGGGCATCGCTACACCTGAATGATAAATACATTTGAATTAGACTGTGTCAAAGGAAGAGACGTTATTTCTTTCTTGGGTGCTATTTGAGGACAATGAAGTTATCGAAAACTATAAAACAATCAGCAAAACTCAATGATACTATGAGAAGATACTATCCTTCTCTTGTCTTCGATCAAATTATCATGGCTGATCATCTGCTGAAACTAATACACTTGACCAAATAAAGCTATAAAAAAAAACCATAAGTCAAAATTTTTTGGCTATTTTTTTGTTTTCATTGCTGAAAGAAATATATAATTGGTGAACAATCCTTTTTCAATGAACCCAAACAAAATTGCTAAATACAAGATACATAGTAATTCATCAATAAGTGTTGACCTACTTTTTTATGAAATCTTTGAAACAAAGCCGAAGTTTGTTGTGGGCTTTGCTGGGAGTCTGTTTCCCATCCGCAATCTCACTGAGAAAAACAAGTGCTACCTCCAATGGTCCCTATAAAAATAATAATATTGTGAACGTGAAAAAGGTCTTTTTGAAGATGACAGACAATAGTATGTTAAGTAATCTTAAATTATTACAAGCAAACAATCAAATACAAGTTTTGTTGGTTTGTTTAATTGAAATTTACCCTGTTCACCATTGTGGTGATCTCAGGGTAAACTAGGAAACAGCAAGACAAAAGAGAAATGAAAGAGTAAAAGGAAAGAAGTAGGATCTACTGCAGCACTCTACAAACCGCCCACTCAAATACAATGACAATGAAATATCACACAATTTCACCTAAATCTCCCATATTTTCATTTTCCACAGACAGCAAGCACACACACACAAAAAAACAAAAATAGAAAACACTCCGTAGCCTGCAGGGAAAAAAACACTTAATTACAATACATCACTACCCTGCTCACTTTTTATTTCAGTGTTAAAACATCATGCTCTTATTATTTTTAATATATATATTTTTTAAACATGTTATATTCCCAACATTTGTGCATTTCCATTAGATGTTCAATTTGTACATAATTCTATTCGTCCTTAACTAAACTCTGACCTGATTGACAGTTGTTCCAATACATCCTTGTAACAATTCATCTGTAAGATTTTGGTGTCTGGGCTCTTGAAATAGTGCCAAGGCTAACTCCTTGGTCTTTTCTGAATATCCTCAATGGCAACTTCCACAGGTGTTAAAAATTACCTGGTCAAAAGGGGGTTCAATGAAAAAGAGTTACTTTACAGGAAAAATACCCCTATAAATATAATCTATGGCAGCTAAAAACGCTCTCCACTCGGTATGGTATTTTAGTTTGACTCCATTCATCCTCACAAGCGCAACAAATCACTTGTCAAATCGGTGTCACAGGGTTAACAGTGAGCCTCTCCTTACGAGGTCATGATGACTCAGCTCTATGTAATTTTCCTCATTTTCAACCTCTGATATCTGATAGTTATATCACTTTCAAAATATTCTATTCTCTGTATCAGTTTACTGTTTGGAGAAAGTTGCATGTTATTACTGTTTTTTAACTTCTCAAGATATTAAACCCTGAATAAAGTGCATTTTTGGATATTTTTAAGCGTGTTTGATTTGTTACCTGTGTGAATATCAGTTACCAAATTACAACACCAGCTTCCATAGATTTGAAAATTTCTTGTTTTTAATAAAACAGTAAAAATATCAACCTTGACAACTTCCAAAGAATTCATATCGATTATTTCCCTCTGATCACATTTTTCAATCGACGTGACCTGAACACATAAGAATATTACACCAATATCTATTCAACATGTGTTTATCTGTTCTAGTGCTTGTTTTTTACTGCTCCAACTATGCAACAGTCTTTTAACCTTCTTTATTCTCAACAACAAAAAGAAAAATATTGAATTCACGGAGCAGCACTTCACAACAAAGTTAGAAATACAATATACAAATATTCCAATTCGTGAATCCATTTCTTTTTTTCATTATTAACTATTATTGAACATAAAAAAGTATAACTTAAGGAACTAATAGACCAATCACAGTAAAGATTTCCAGCAGCACTGTTCCAATGAATTAAGAGGAGAAAACAAAGTTTAAAACTCACAATTTGCAAATTGCTAACACGCTAAAACTATTTTTTCTACCGCAGGTGGGGTTTCTAAATTGGGAAAGTCAACACTGGCAAATGAAAACATCAATCAAAAATGATCAAAATCCCTTGTTTGAAATGTTTCAGAACAAAAATTTGAATCCTGATTCACAGATCTTCAAAAGAAAGCCTTCTAAACCTGATGCTAAAAGAATATATAATCGAAGCAACACCCAACCTGGCGACGCTCTATGACGCTGACTCGTGTCTTGATGTACGGAAAAAATGGTTTGTGCTCAGAATGGTCTTTCTCTTGTATTGTTCATGCAGTTCACCATGAGCTCTACCATCATGGTAAACGGCGTTGCGTACATGAAACGCTCTGATAGAGAAGAAAAGATGATTACAAGGTATCATTAACAATATTGGGTAGGTGATATTATTTATATTGCACTTAAAAAGCTTCAAAGGGATATCCAAAAAAATTGCAGGTTTTTGTTTCTCTCCCAAAAACCCATACAAAATCTACAGAATAGAATTAAGGCAACCAATTGCTTGCCTTACTCTATAATTGTAATGCTATTTCTTCCCCTTTTTCTTGCTTCCTATTTCTTTTAATTGTAATGTGCAAGATTAATTGTTAAAAAAGATAAGCATTCTTTCCCATTTATTTTGTACACAATTTTTCAATTTTATTTTATTTTTTTAGAGTGCTTAATAGCGAGCAATCAATTAAAACTACTTACTCAGATTATAGTTCTTGTCAAAAAAGGTTATTCTGTCCTTGTATTCATAGGAGTCGAAATACGGTTCCACATAGGTGATCTGGATGTAGGCCTTATGCACGTGTAAAGACA
Source organism: Doris montereyensis (assembly GCA_037039925.1). Lineage (NCBI taxonomy): Eukaryota > Metazoa > Mollusca > Gastropoda > Nudibranchia > Dorididae > Doris > Doris montereyensis. Next base: position 20,843 of record JAXRKP010001415.1, read on the forward strand.
AAACAAAAGAAATGATAAATTTGGGCATTGTGAAGACATTTTCAAGAATAAAACTACCATTGTTAGATGACAATACTCTAATTGGTTATTTGCAATTTCAGTTTTACAGATGACAACAAAACCAATCACATGAGAAATCTAAAAATTGAGCAGCTAAAGATCTGAAACATTAATACCTCTGTATGATGAATTATTTATGTCAGATTTGGAGAATATGAAACAATTATTCATGCAAAAACAAAAACATTTTTACCTTTTCTGGATCCAGCTTATCTTTCTCCACTGTGTTTGAATCCTTTATCATGTCCACAACTTGATGACCAAAACGTTCTCCATAAAAACTCTATGAGAAAAAAGATGGGACCTGGTTAACAATTTTCATAACAACTTCAAATTTAGCATCAAGCTCCAATACTGATAAATTCATCAAAGCTATGCAAAGAAACAGTTTTCTAAACAATGATGGCTATATTTGAAAAGTGAAAAAAGACAACATTTAAGACTTAGATATGAGATTGAATGGTTAAAATCTTAAATCATAAGACATTTGAATATCTTTTTCCCAGTAAACTAATCAAAGACATCTCTAAGCTTCAATCCTGGCTGACACAGCTTTGTTGTCCCCCGTTGAGCTCTTTATATAGATATATACACATTTTTCGGGAGATCTCTCACTAACTCAATACCTGTATTCGATTTTAAACAGCTGATAATCAAATAAAGTTTTTAAAAAACACAGAATGAGAATGTATTTCATTCAAATTTATAAATTTCAATGAAAAATATCTTGAAAACTAAACACGAAATTCAAGACAGCAATTAGTATTAGTTGTCCCTTACAGTAATGTTTTTCATACTAATCTCCCTTTCCTCTGTTTCAATATGAAACTGAGGAACACTTGAATTACATGACACATCTTTAACCTACAACAACAGCAACTGAATGATTGAAAGACAATTCTATTACAAAATATTCCAACAACATGTTTAACCCTCAAGTCGGTGAGAAATCTCTGGCAACTTTGTGATCATCTGTTCCTTGTAGACAAACTCTCTCCGTCCAAATCCCCAAATTTTGCTCCGTAAAACCCAACTCGGAAGTAGGTACCAAAGACGCGCTTGCCTTCCTGGCGAGTGACGTTGGTGAAAGCCTCATGCAGCTTTTGGTGGACATGGGCCAACTTCTTGAAGTCCCTGTTCTGCTCGTGAATGGGTAGCATCAGCTTGTACACCTCATTGACTGCTTCAAACATGCTAGCCTGAGCACAGGTGACAAGAACATTGCAGCAATACAAAACAACAGTTGGGTGAAAGTTACTAAAGCAATCAGACAAAAATAACAACAATTAAAAAAACAAAACAGCAGTCTTAATTTAAGGGCTATCAGTATATTTCTTCTCATTACTGCTGATATTTTTCTGAAATTTACCCCATCCACCGAATGCCTCATCTCAAAGAGAATTAAAAGGAAACAACATGATAAGATACAAAAAGTGAAGAATTGGCAGCAAAGGAGTTGGGACCTACCACCGACACCATAACCTCTCTTTTAACTTTATCACTGGATCAATGTCACCACACAACATTATGAATGATAGCATTACGGACATGTGCAGTCACAGGCCATAGAGAATGAGGGATAACACCCTAGCTTTGCGGTCATGGTCAACTCACCATGCTAAAGGAGCTGGCTGCCTGCTCTAGCAAACCAACAAGGCCATTCTCTTGAAAGTACATGCCAGTGCAAATGCCTTCTTCATCGGGAGAAACAACGTCATCTGACACCGCACTCTCTTCCAGTACATTAGGTGTGATTTTCTGGGGGAACATTGACAGAACAAAATATAAAGTGATATACATATATGACTTTTTATTTATATTTTACAAGTTGTGGAACTAAAATGCAAACGTATGCAAATGACTTGTGAATGAAATCCAATCAATTGAAAGAAATCACTCATCTTAATTACTATTTCAAAAAGCACATAATTATTACACAATAAAGCCTTATATAGCCTCCATGCTATGCGCTTCACTGATAATAACACAACTGTCAGAAAAACAAACAAACATCCATAAATACTACACACACTTTCATGTCTTCCCAGAATTGCACACTGACTGACATAAAAATTAAATGTTCTTTAATTTTGTTATTATAACAACAGACCAATGCCATGTAATAAGATTATTGTTTTATAATCTAAATTTCCCTAGAAAAAAGGACTGAAGCAGCAATTTCACACAGCTATCAATTTGTCATAAATAAACAATAAGAAAACTCTTTAAGTCTTAACAAGTTGGGTGTTACATCAGAGAAGGGTGTTAAGTCTGCTGACATGTGTTACACAATGAATGAACTGTTTACCTCAAATTCTACACAACCAACTGGTAAGTATGGTCGGTCCTCCAACATATTCAGGTATTCAGCTACAAGTCCTGCTGCGTGTACCAAACACATGGCGGCCTCTGCATGGTTGCCACGCTGAGGAGAATATTACAGATGGGCATAGAATCAATATTTGACTAAATGCCTTGATAGAATAGTTACCTTAAAAGAAAACTCAGTGAACGTATTTGAGCCATTTACAACCAGGAAAGCAAATCTTGTTTGTTTCATGGACCTGTTTGTTTGTTTCATTGAAATTTCTCCCCTCCATCAAATGCAGTGATCTCAGAATGAATTAAGAGACAACAACAAGAGGAAAGATAAATGAAAGAAGGGAAGGAAACAAGTAGGACCCTCCAGCAACATCCGCCAACCACCCGCTGTTTCATGGAAATATACCCTGTCTACCATATTATTATGCTGTGATTGCAGGGTGAATTAAGAGAAAACCACAAGATGAAAGACATCTAAAAGGAGTGAAAGAAAAGAAGTAGGACCTGCCAGTAACTCCTGTCAGTTGCCCATCCCCAGAAAACCAAACCAAACCAAGACCTCAGACAGATATAATAAGTCGAGGGGGAAAAGGAAACACCATTCAAGGGATACCCCAGCTACGTACTGATACGTAGACATACAATGATGACAACATCGTTGTCAAAACAGCAGAGCCCTCTAACAGCCTCCCACACATACCTCAAGTAAAATTGCTTTTGAAAAAAAGAAAGTCTTTCTACTCATTCAAACACTAAACAATAAAATATCAATTTTAAAATCTGCTCAAACTTTAAATCACATAATCTTTAATAAAGTTTAACAGTAAACCTGTATGTACAAGCACATTAGTATATGTGGTCTTAAATGATATGAAGAACAAGATCATATAAATATATACATACTGTAAATATTTATCTTATGAAAAGGAATAGAAATATAAAACAATAGGCATTTCCATAAAATCGTATCGTACAGTGAAAAAATTTGAATTAGAATTTAAAAGTGGTTCCATTTCGGGCATTGATTGATTTCAGAATTAAAACAATGTAGAGAAAAGCAATGTCAATGATGATCATGCCAACTAAAATTTATTTTGCCAAAAATGAATTATTTTACCTTGCTATGATCCTGGCCATGTTTTGGAGCCAAGTAAGCCGCAGGTCAGGTGAATTTTGGTAGCCCTTGGCGATACGATACATTAGATCTAACAGCATCTCTGGATCCTCTGCAAATTCTTTCATCTTGAATGTATCAGACAGGATCATGTGCAGATTGAAAACTAAATCTAGCACCTGTAAGAACAAAAAATGAAAGTGACTAAAGGTGCACCATATGTATATAAATGCAAACAATGGTCGTAACTGTAATTTTAATCGAATCAGTGTGCTATAAAATATGAGCTTAAATGATCGTGATAGAAAAATAAACCATGATAAATTTCCTTTAACCCTTTATAATTCAAATACACAGTGAAAAAATCTCCAGTAAATCATTAAAGCCTAGTCTTTATGGCAATGCAAAAAATCTGAAACCCAACTTGACTTTAGAAATGGGTGACATATAAAAATTTTAACTAAAACCATTGCTCCAGGTCATAAAACAATGTATCTAAATTCAACAAGGCACGAAATCTGAAAGCAGCCTCTGTCTAAATTCATCACTGAGAGACATTGACAGCCATTACCACATTTTTAACATTAACAACACTTCTCACCTGATCTCTAAAAGTTGTGCTTTCCAAGTCCTGGTCAGCTTCTGCGTAGGTTAAAATCGTTTTGAGAGATTTGCGAGACATTCTGCTGAAACTTTGGTTTTGGCCTACCAGCGAGCTCAACGACATCGTTACCTGCATCTTAACGCGGGCAAAGTTCTGTGGAAGCGCAAGGAGGCAATTGGATGTAAACTAACTCACAATAGTTAAAACCTGGCTTTTTTGGCTTTTTTGAAGAGTTAATTTTCAAACTGTGGTTAAAGCAAATCAGTTAAAAACGGAGACAAAAAAATATCTGGTAAGTGATTCTAATTAAATCAGAGTTTAATAATTCAATGAGGCATTTTTCTTACGTTGCCAAGCTCAAAGTTCTGCCTCATGAGGAGATAGAGAGAGGCAGAGGCCTGAGACGGGTTGCTGCAATGGGAGAACTGCAATGACTCAATAGTCTAAGGCACAATTCAGCACACTGTTCTGTCTCCTCTTCAAATAACAAATCAAGAAACTGTAAAAAAAAAAAAAAAAATCAAATTGAAAGAATACATGTTATACGTCATCAGGACAAGAATACTTCCTTCCATAAAGTAAGATCTCAAGGCATGAAATACGTGATTTCATATTCATGTTGAATATTTAAATATATCTAAACTCTGAGAAACACTAGTGTTACATACATGTATTGTTCTACTTCCATTGTAAAATGCTTAGAGCTTGTTTCCTACAGTGCCATTTAATTATCACTGCATATGTGACATTGAAATGTACTACACATTAAATAGAGAGATTTGTGTGAGCACCTTTATTACACAGCATTTTAGGTGGTGAAATAATAATCTGTTGAAGAATGTTAACCAGAGCTCTGAAGACATCCAAGAAAAAGCACACTTGTGGGAAAATTTGATGTTCAGGTTTGGATATATTTTTAAACACAAACTAAAGCGTTTTAAACAAAATAGAATTGTGTGTTACTGATACAGAGGCTATGAAAACATACACAAAACCTCAAGAGAAAAATTATCAGCATAATTTTTCATCCCGATGCCCACAAAGAAATATGGGCAGATAAATCCTAACATAGCGCTATCTCACATATTACATACTTTTGTAACAAGGGCTCTTTGCGTAGCAAACATGTGCTGTAGGACAGCAGCACTCTGATTCAAGGCAAGCATATGCAACAGCACTCTGAGGGAGCTGCCTAGTACTGGCTGTAGGACATCTGAAGCTTGAGCAATCTGAGGAAAAGAGACAATAATCTAGACAGTGCCGGTAAGAAAAAAAAAGTCTTCAATACGTAATTTAGCATCAGATGGAAAGAGAAACTTGCGACAACTAGTGTCATTTCTAGGATGTTTTCCTCCCTGCTTTGTTTTACCCTATGGAAACTGGTATAAACTCTGGCTCTATGGGCCAAAACGGCCTTGAAGGAAGCCTTTGTCCTTTTAACTGGTGAGCATGGGGGCTTCTACTGAAACAACATCGTTACCAAATCATCAAATAGGAAGTAAGAAAGTTTTCTTTCCTCATGATTTTTACAATGAGAATTAAAACAGTGTTCTCTTTTACAGAGTTTGATCTTGTTGATCCTAAACACTTATTTCATGTGCAGGAAGTTTTCATAGTAAAGTATCACCCATTATCCCTTTGGGTAGTGGCATAGGTCACAGGCAGTAACCCTCATAAGCTGTTTATCTCATATACTTGTTTCTTGATGTGAATGATAACCGTGACTTCTCGTCTCTGCCTTAATCTCTCATCCACACATGCCTCAAGGTTGACCCCTCTTTCTTTTACCCAGTGGGTGTCAACACAAAAGTTTTTCTCCATGAATGCCTCCATAACCCCAAGCCATTTCTTTCTATGCTAGCACAACTCAACATTGCTTATCATTTCCGGCTGATGAATGCCCAAAATATTCCTTAAACATTTGTTTACAAATATTTACATATTTGTAATTGTACAAAATTTACATATTTGTAATTGCTGCTTTGTTCATTTTCAATGTTTCTGCTCCATATAAAAGCACTGCCGTGATGTTTGATTAAAACATATCGAGCTTCGTCTCTGTTGACATTTCCTTGCCTTTCCTAATTTTGTTTTATCTCCAAATCTGTTCCTCCGCTGGAATCCACCACAGTGCCTACAAATTTAAGTTCTTTGACTTCTTCAAGTGGCTTCCACTGGATCATAATGTTTATATGATCATTAGTAGTATTCTCCGCCTAGAAAGCCACCGGATGCCCCTTTCTGCAAGAAACAGATTTTTCCCTCTATATGGGTGCTGAGGTAGAGGTTGTGGGTAAAAATCGCATACTTATCCCCCTAACCATTTTTCCCATTTCATGTATCGGTTAATTCAAAGGTATATAACACTTGCATAGTGTCGGTGGCTGAGTGGTAAGGCTGCTGGACAGGGGATCATGTGGTCATAGGTTTGAATCCAACAAAGCTAGGACCGCCGTTGTATTCCTTGGGAAAGACACGCATTTTTCTCCACTTTACCCATGTGCAAATGGGTATAGGCACTAGCCTGGCGGTAAAAATCTGCGTCAGACTAGCATCCAGGCCAGGAGGTGATTGTTATCACCTGTTCCACTTCACACTATTGAAACCGGGATAAGCTATGACTTATGGGCCGAACGGCCCTGAAGGAAGGAACATAACACTTGTGAGAGTAGGATAAATTAAAAATATATATATACAATAGCCCCAAGCCTCAAACTCATTTTCATGTAACTCTCGTTTGTTAATCAACATCATGTTTGATCGTGCTTATGGTGTTTGAAGTATTAATCATTGAAATGGAGTCAAATTTATCCTTTTGAAATCTATTTACATTTATCCTTCTCCATGCAAACCATAACGTTTTTCAATTTCAGCCAATTGTTCACTAGGTAAAGCCAAAATAACTTCTTAAAAATTGTTTTTTAACATTCTATTTATCAAAAATAGGCCAATGTCACAAAGCTGTGTTCCTCACTTGTATAATGAGTTCTAGACTGTCCAAGCAAACCATGCTAACTTCTGCCGACAGGGAGCTTTCATCTTGAGATTCTGTCTCTGTTTCTTGGTACCTTGGGCTTTGAAGAACAATTTTATTGTTAAAGAGAAGGAGGGAAACAGACCTCCAGTGGTGATACATGCTGCGCATCTTTATTTTTATGTTAAGTGTTACAAGTGTCTATCCATTTTCGAAAATTAAGAAATATAGATATCAATGTTGTTTGGCCTAAAAACTCTGCCCCACTCTCTAAAACATTAATAAAAAAAAAAACAGAAAATACAAAGAAAACAAACATAAATACAAAGAAATCTTAGTAGGAGTTACAAAAGCTGCGAATGACTGAATCAATCAAAATCTTTCCGGGGAGCCTTTTCTGCTTTGACAACAAGGCTATTACGTATTGTCACAAACAAACTCAGGCTGAGAGAAAATCACAAGTCAATGGTGCATACCTGTCATTGAGGTCGACAGAATGTCTCCAATGCACTTGATCTTTGCGCCATCTCATTTGTTGCCACCACCACCTGCTGCAGAATTCGGTGGTGGGGTTTGAGAACCGCCAAGGCCTGTAAATGAACACATTTTGTTTCTTTCAAATTATCATTAAAAATCCTTAGGAAAATTATGCATAACATGGTTGCTTTAGGAATAAATTGAGTAAGAATAAGTATGAGAAGATTACTCTTCAGTTTTACAAAACCCAAATCAAGACCAATAAAAAAAAGAGAAAAATCAAGATAAACGATCAGCTGTTCACATAATTTAAAAACTATTTAATTCATTTTGTCAAACCCAACAAAGAAATTCATCTCTTAAAGCATCATAATCTATTCAGCTAAGATAAACAATTAAGGATGAAAAAAGAGAAACCCAGAGTAAATTTAGTCCATTTCATCCTGGGAGGGGGGGGGGAGAGGTCCTGAGAAGGCAGTTTTACCACAAATGGGACCAAACTCTTTTATTGCACTACTGGATGGAGCAATTCATTCCTTGATATTCATACCATAACAAAGACTCATTATCGATTCTTTCATTTTATACAATTTTTTAGAAATGATATCGGTTCAACACATCGGCTGTATCATAAAAGCCAGAAATTTTGTCTTAAGTATATCAAGTTGGCACTTATTTTAATTACCATGAATTACGCTATCTGAAGAATCTATTATGGATGAATTATTGTCAATATTATTTAAGATCGGCAAAATATTACGGAAACATAAGGGATCTGGAGCAGTTGAAATAGGGTCAACATGAAGTATTCGATAGCTTCTCACAGTTGTATGATGTCTATTCTTTTATAGGTTTATATGCGAAAAAAACATGAAAATAATGGAAAAAATTGTTACATGCGATTTTCTCAAATTGTTACTTTTTGACAGTGATATGCGATCTACTTTTTTGTTTATTGTCCGATTGCCCCCAAATTTGGTATGTAATATCTATAAAATAAATAAAAATTTCGTCAAGTAGCTTTCTTCGATATCTCTTCAAATTTTTGCAAAACAAATTTTTTTGTGATTAAATTTGCCAAAACTTGGAAAGGTTGCTACATGCATTTTCATTAAATTCATAAAATGAAAGCAGTTTCATTTAGCAAAAAAAGCTACTGCGTGAGTCTAGATATTGAACCAAATAACATGTGTGCAAAGTTATAGCAAATTTTGTTTATAACTGAAAAAGCCTGATTGAAATGAAGTTGTCATTTTCACAATGAAAATCCTAAATGGCGGTAATCATATGAAGAAGAAAAAAGTTAATATCTTTTCCAGCTAATTTAGCATGTCAAGTACAATGGTAGTGGTTAAAATTGTCTATGTCAAATAATTTTTAAAAACATGGTCAGGACCCCCGTGAAAGTTTGTAGCGCCCTTGGTCGCCATAGAATTGACTCAATTTTCAAAATCTCCTCCCTTAGTTATGAATAAAATCATTCAAAACCTGTGCAGATCGTCTTTTCCATTCAATATCTAAAGAGTGACATCGGGTTTTTCGATATTTTGGACAGTTTTTTTTAAGAATTATTGAAAATACTATATATCGTGAATGTACAAGGCATTTTTATTACAACAAAATAATTTCTCAAAAAGTTTACAACATATTAAAAAAAAACCGACGTCATTCTATTAACATTGATGAGGAAGCTGTGTGCCATATATAATACAAATCGTTTTGGTAATTGACGGAGGAGATAGAATTTTAGTGTGGAAAAACTATATTTCGAGAAAAATGCAAGTAAAAAAATCAACAGAAAACAAATGGCATTGCTACTTATGTAAATAGGATTATAAATCTAGGCTTAGATGTGCACTGTTGTGAAAACAGACGTCGGATGACTAGTTATTTGTTTTTTTCCTCTATATCCTATGCTTGTGCGTGTGTTTACATACACACTGACGCGCAACGCTCTAATATCACACAGCGATGGCAGATGCGTACATCAGTGTCGGCAAAAACGAGGTCAAATCGTGTTGCCACATTTGACGATTAACCGCCAATATACGGGTTTTACTGCCATTTTCTCAGACAGTGTTAGGGTAATTTACGTCAAAGTTTTGATTGTTTTTACCTACCTACGCCTACAAAATATTTTGTAAAACAAATTATACGTCATATGGATATTTTTCTGCCATGAACTTGAAGATAAATGATTGTTCTAACCAAATATGCAATAAAAACAGAAAATCAACCTTTTGGTCCAAAACTCGCCCGTCTAGGTGCCCCCCCCCCAATGATCTTAAAGCTTATAAAAAGGCTTTTAATTTCATATATAATTCATTTCTGTAACTTTGTTAGTTGATACTGTGCGATCTGTCAAATATATGAAAATTTTCTGTCTCTACTGCCAATTTCGTAATTCTTTTGCATTTTTAATATTTTTGATGAAAAAATAAAATCTATCATAATTTTCTGACAGCTGCTAAAAGAAAATTGGGCTTATTCTCTATCTGTAAAGGTTTGATTTCAGAAAGTTTGACTGAGCTGAATTGAATTTAGCTGAATAATGACATTTTGTTTACTTTCACATTTCTCGAAAATTTAATCAAACGAAAAATTAACCACTTTAGAAATAAATTATGTTAAGTGAAAAATAAAGTATCAAATCAATAAAAAAATAAACCAAACAATTCTATAGCATAATTCGACTTTGAATTGTATTGCTATAGGGACAAAAATCAGTTTGGAATAGCTGATATCATAACTTATGAAGTCGACACCCATGTCATGTGATGTCTCATACCAATTAAACCCATCTGTCTCATCAGCAGTACGCATGATTGACTTGTACCTTGTTCTTCATCTCTCACACTAATAGCTCTACTTTTCTATTTCCACATGTCCAGCACTACTATAGAGAAAATAATAAGGCATGCAGGTTTTGTATTATTTTATTACACGTCACGTTTTGCAACATTGTTTTACCAAAGTCTTACCAGACAAAGACGCTTGAGAATTCTGCCTCCTCCTCATCATCATCTCAGTGCGAGCGTTACTAGGGCCCATAATGGCATCTTCTAGCCGGTTTTTCAACTCAACGCTCTTTTTTCAGAGTTTGCTGAGAACACTGGGTCGTCACTCTTTGCCCTGTATGGCAGAATCAGTGCATAAAATGAAGTGAGCGTGAAAAGCAGAATCGAAAGCGTCATGAAGAAAAATCAGTGCACAATATATCAAAGTTATCATAACGAGGATAGCTACAAATCAAGGTTGGATATGAGTTAAGCAAGAGACCTTTTTACTTCTTTTCAGAGGACAAGGAACAGACAATGGACTTTGGTTTTTTTCTTTCAAAAACTGTTTGTAAATACTAAACAGTTTTCATCTAAATTGTGTCTCTTTAAACATTTTTATTCCCCATAGATTTCTAACCACCAAACCCTCCAGTCGTAACTTTCATTACTTTTTTTCAATCGATTGTGCTTTTCCATGTATGTCCTTTGCCAGTTTCTTGCTTTCAAGCAGCAATATAGTGGGCAGGGCAACAGTATATAAATATAGTAATAGACAAGAGTTAGAATTCCATATCCAAACATACATAGGCATTTCTTTATTTCACAAAACTACAAAAGAAAAGCATGTGCTCATAGGCAGGAAGGCAGAGAAAAAAGGTCTGTAATCTTGTGTGGAGGCATCTGCTTTCCGTGCAAGGAGTATCCGAAATGAATACGCCATAGTTTTTCATCCGTAATCTAAATGAAATGCCAAGCAAACCTGAGATTGACTTAGCATCAACGTAAATCACAAATCTTCGTTGACCAGCAAATGGTAATCCATTTTGGGAAAATACAAAATACAAAGGCAAACAAAGTAATACAACTCCTTCTCCCACTCCCATAAACATAAAAGAATGGATACAGCGAGGAACAACAAAATATCATTAACGTAAAATAATAAAAAATTTAGTATGCAAAAGCAAAGGGAGAGAAAGTTAAAGGAGGTTGTTGAATCCATGTGGAAAACTATGCAGTGAAATTACTTATGTACAATTTCTTCAGGATATTCCTACACTTGGGTATAACAGGTGATCGAGAAATCAACCATCAAAACTTTCTGAACAATGAAAATTCCTCAAGAATAATATTGTCTCCTTAAAAAAAAAATTAGTGTATCTTGGCTGAATGCTGAACTTAAAGATTTCCTTTCCCAACCTATGTATTATATGCCAGAGAGCATAGTCAAAATGTGTGATGTACACCTTATCTAGCTATCTACCAACCTATGTATTATACGCCAGAGAGAATAATAAAATGTGTGATGTACGCCTTATCTAGCTATTTACCAACCCATGTATTATACGCCAGAGAGAAAAATAAAATGTGTGATGTACGCCTTATCTAGCTATCTACCAACCCATGTATTATACGCTTAGAGAGAATAATAAAATGTGTGATGTACGCCTTATCTAGCTATTTACCAACCTATGTATTATACATGTAGTATGTCTTATCTAATTTACTAAATGTATTATACATGAAGTATGTCTTATCTAGCTATTTACCAACCCATGTATTATACATGTAGTATGTCTTAGAATAATAAAATGTATACATGTATGCCTTATCTAGCTATTTACCAACCCATGTATTATAGTATGTCTTATCTAGCTATTTACCAAATGTATTATAGTATGTCTTATCTAGCTATTTACCAACCCATGTATTATACATGTAGTATGTCTTATCTAGCTATTTACCAACTCCATGTAAATACATGTAGTATGTCTCATATGCTGATGTATTTAGTATGTCTCATCTAGCTATTTACCAACCCATGTATTATAGTATGTCTTATCTAGCTATTTACCAACCCATGTATTATAGTATGTGTTTATCTAGCTATTTACCAAGTATTATAGAGAATATTTACTAAAATGTATTATAGTATGTCTTATCTAGCTATTTACTAACCCATGTATTATAGTATGTCTCATCTAGCTATTTACTAACCCATGTATTATACATAGTATGTCTTATCTAGCTATTTACTAACCCATGTATTATATAGTATGTCTTATCTAGCTATTTACCAACCCATGTATTATAGTATATCTTATCTAGCTATTTACTAACCCATGTATTATAGTATGTCTTATCTAGCTATTTACTAACCCATGTATTATAGTATGTCTTATCTAGCTATTTACTAACCCATGTATTATAGTATGTCTTATCTAGCTATTTACTAACCAATGTATTATAGTATGTCTTATCTAGCTATTTACCAACCCTTATCATGTAGTATGTCTTATCTAGCTATTTACCAACCCATGTATTATATGTCTATCTAGCTATTTACTAATCCATGTATTATAGTATGTCTTATCTAGCTATTTACTAATCCATGTATTATAGTATGTCTTATCTAGCTATTTACTAATCCATGTATTATACATGTAGTATATGATGTATTATAGTATGTCTTATCTAGCTATTTACTAACCCATGTATTATAGTATTATACTAATCCATGTATTATAGTATGTGTTATCTAGCTATTTACTAACCCATGTATTATATATGTAGTATGTCTTATCTAGCTATTTACTAACCCATGTATTATAGTATGTCTTATAGTACCAAACCATGTATATAGTATGTCTTATCTAGCTATTTACTAACCCATGTATTATAGTATGTCTTATCTAGCTATTTACTAACATGTATTATAGTATGTCTTATTTAGCTATTTACCAACCCATGTATTATAGTATGTCTTATCTAGCTATTTACTAACCCATGTATAGTATGTCTTATCTAGCTATCTACTAAATCCATGTATTATAGTATGTCTTATCTAGCTATTTACTAACCCATGTATTTATATGTCTTATCTAGCTATCTATGTATTATATATGTCTTATCTAGCTATTTACTAACCCATGTATTACCAACCCATGTAGTATGTCTTATCTAGCTATTTACTAACCCATGTATTATAGTATGTCTTATCTAGCTATTTACTAACCCATGTATTATATGTAGTATGTCTTATCTAGCTATTTACTAACCCATGTATTATACATGTATAGTCAAATGTGTGATAGTATGTCTTATCTAGCTATTTACCAAACCATGTATTATCATGTAGTATGTCTTATCTAGCTATCTACTAACCCATGTATTATAGTATGTCTTATCTAGCTATTTACTTAATCCATGTATTATAGTATGTCTTATCTAGCTATTTACTAACCCATGTATTATAGTATGTCTTATCTAGCTATCTCACTTTTTAACATGTGTGAAATGTATAGCAAAAGCACATTCAATTAGCTATTTACCAACCCATATTATACATTTAAATAGCTATTTAAACCCATGTATTATACATGTAGTATGTCTTATCTATTATCTACTAAACAATGTATTATAGTATGTCTTATCTAGCTATATTATAGTATTATAGTATGTCTTATCTAGCTATACTAACCCATGTATTATAGTACATCATCTAGCTATTTAAATACATATTATCGTATGTCTTATCTATATTTAATAACCCATGTATTATAGTATGTCTTATCTAGCTATTTACTAATCCATAATTATAGTATGTCTTATCTAGCTATTTACTAATCCATGTATTATAGTATGTCTTATCTAGCTATCTACTAATCCATGTATTATAAATGTCTTATCTAGCTATTTACCAACCCATGTATTATAGTATGTCTTATCTAGCTATTTACCAACCCATGTATTATAGTATGTCTTATCTAGCTATTTACTAACCCATGTATTAATAGTATGTCTTATTTAGCTATTTACCAATCCATGTATTATAGTATGTCTTATCTAGCTATGTCTTATCTATTTATCCATGTATTATAGTATGTCTTATCTAGCTATCTACAAACCATGTATATTACTCTTATAGAAAATGCAATAGTATGTATTCTTATCTAGCTATTTCAACAATGAATTAATGCAACATATGTATTATAGTATGTCTTAAAGCTGTGTTTAACCCATGTATTATCAGTATGTCTTATCCTATCATATTATAGTACTAAAATTAATGTATTAACTTGTCTTATTAGCTATTTACTAACACAGTATTATAGTATGTCTTATCTAGCTATTTACCAACCCATGTATTATTAGTCTTATAGTAACCCATGTATTATAGTATGTCTTATCTAGCTATTTACTAACCCATGTATTATAGAGTCTTATCTAGCTATTTACTAACCCATGTATTATAGTATGTCTTATCTAGCTATTTACTAACCCATGTATTATAGTATGTCTTATCTAGCTAGAGAGAGACCCATGTATTAGACAGAGAGAGCGAGAGTCAGAGAGAGAGACGCCTTATCTAGAGATTTACCAAACCATGTATATTATAGCCAAAGAGAGAGTCAAATGTGTGATGTATGTCTTATCTGGTTATTAGAGAGGGAGAGAAGGAGCAAGAAGAGAGGAAGGGATGGAGCCATAACATGAAGGGAGGGAGGGAGGGAGGGGAGGGAGGGAGGAGGGAGGGAGGCTGTGAAAGAGAGAAGAAAGACATTCAATGAGAAACATTGAGATGTTTAGTAAATCAAATTGAGACAGAGAAATAAGTCTTAAAATGATAGGGAGAAAAAAGCACATCTCTTGAACTTAAAACACAATGTGATAGGCACAAAAAGAGAGAGAGAGAGAGAGAGAAACATTAGAGCACAAATTTGAGATAAAAAACACAGAGTGACAGGAAAGATGGAAATACAGATCAACAGAAAATGAAACCAGACAGGCAGTTACAGATTTCATCCATAATCGTTTTAAAATGAGAGGGACTACAACATAATATTGTGATGAATGCGATGAGCGTCCATTCAGTGACAAATCATTTTCTCTCTAAAGTAGAGAGAGATAAAGAGATAAGATATATAGATTTAGTAGACAAAGAAAAAAAGTGTTGGGACGAGAGAGAGGGAAAGAGAAAAAGATTGTTACATCGAGAGAGTATGAAATTTTTCTGAGAGACAAATATTTATTACTTTATGCCAAGAAAATGCAAACAGAGGGAATATTTGAATAATGTGTCAAAATGAGAGCAACATGAACAACATGAAAAGCACTTTTCTTCTCAATGAACATCCTATAACTAAAATTAAAAGTTGGGTTAAAACAAGAGTGAGATTTTGGGGAGATACAGAGAGATGGGTGAGAGAGAGAGAGATAGATAGATAGGGAGAGAGAGAGAGATAGAGAGAGAGAGAGAGAGAGAGGCGAGAGAGAGAGAGAGAGAGAGAGAGAGAGAGAGAGAGAGAGAGAGACAGACAGACAGACAGACAGAGAGAGAGAGAGAGACAGAGAGAGAGAGACAGAGAGAGAGAGAGACAGAGAGAGAGAGAGAGAGAGAGAGAGAGAGAGAGAGAGAGAGAGAGAGAGAGAAAGAGGGAGGGAGGGAGGAAGGAAAGAGGAGGGAGAGAGGGAGGGGAGGGAGGGAAGATAGAGAGAGAGAAGAGGGATAAAGAAGAGAAAATAAGAGTGAGAAAGAAAGAGACAGCCAGACAGACAAAGGAAGAGCGAGAGAGAGAGAGATAGGGATGAAGAGAACAACAATGAAGAGAGATAGAAGTTAAAAGAAAAAGGGGAAAATATTTCAAAGCTTTAGGGATTGGCAAATGAAAAAATATCAGTGTTCGAAACAGATGGGGAAAGGACAGAGATTATTAGCCGGGTAATGTGAGAGAAGTAGAGCATACCATGATAAAAATAAAGGTTCACACTGGTCAGTTGTACCTGAACAGCATATTATACACAGGTCGCTACATTGATTATGATCAACAGCACATGGATCCCATTATGTACACACAACTACAGTCAAAGCTGTCCTGGTCCTCTACAAACTTAATTACATTAATGTTGAATAAAAAAAGTTTACCCTAGCAGCTTCGGTACTATACACAATTGAGCATGGGATGTTTGTTAGATGTGGTATGATAACTTTCAGCTTCATTAAAAATATAATATATGACAACAATGCTAAGCCAGATTTTTTTTTAATAAATGCAAGAACGATTTAAAATTTTAAAATTACAAGTTAATAAAATCAAGTGTTTGTTGTGTGAGGGGGGTTTCCATGTGTTTACATAGAAGTGTATCTACAAAATGCAATTCCCTTACAAACAGAGAGAAATTTCACTAAATTATGTCCAAAAAATGACACAGCGAACCATCAAAACTTCCATCAACCAGCAAACTCATAACTATGGTCAGACTCTTTGGCCATAGTGTTACAAAATTCACTTTTTTTCCCATTGCTTATGATAAAGATTTCCAGTCAAAGTCAGTAATGCCCAGCTACTCTAAGTTACAATTCTTTTTTCTTTTTTCCCCCACAAAGACAAGATGGAAAGCTACTTGGGTGTGTTTTTTTGATAAAAGGAAAGGTTTATAAGGCTTGCAAGGATAATCAATATATATGGGAGAGGCCAATAAATGATCAAAAACAAATGACTAAAGCTGGCTAACCAAGTATTATCCAATAAGTTCACAAAATTTACATTTTTATAAAGGATGTTCTAGTGCTCAGAAAAATCGTATCCCTTACCTTATCTTTCAATAACTACTTAAGACAAACTGAGCTCATATACATTTATCACGGAAAGAAAACCTTAATAAGCCTTTGACTAGTAGCCAAAATTGACAGGATCAATAGTTGTGTCAAGAGTGTGAAATTGCACTATATATTCGACTAATATAAACAGTACACCTAGGAAACTCTTAGGGAGGTTTTGGATGTATGAGTTTAACATCATTAGAATATTTAGGGATTATTATTATCTTGGAAATTGCTTACTAAACATGAAAACTAATGCAAATCTGTTTTATGCATATAGAATCAAATATTAAATTTATGTAAGTCATGACCAACACAATGCTAATATTGAATAAAGGAAGTCAGGGCATTTTATGTTTGTTTGGGTTCTTTTTTCTAATTCACTCACTTCAAGTTTGCACTTCTAAAACAAGGGGGACTCAGTTCATATTAGTATGCTAAGTCCTGTTTTCATTTGCGATTAAAAGCACATACCTTGATTCTAAAGGGGGAAAGATTTTTTACAGGGAGAAAAGGCATTTATTTCTCTGACGAGAAAAAAAAAACTCAACAAAACAAACCCATTAATACTAACCATCTTAATGAATTATGCAATACAGATGTTAAACCTAACAGATATCTCAACCTCAGTTCTTCCAATGCTGTGTTGTACTTCTTCACATTTTAATATCTTTATCACACTTAGATTTAAGAATTTTTTGGTTGGTTTTACAGGGAAAAGTACTTCAAATTTCATTCAACTGAATTTAATGTTGGGCCCAACCTATGGTATCAGACAGCAGATTACATACCCTTTGAAAGCAATCTACTTGTAACATTTTGCTTACTCTAAAACCCTATACCACTACATGTTTCTACAGCATTCTTGTAATATAAACCCTTGAGTTGCACTACAGGATACTTTTGGATTTTGTGACCATTGGTTCACCGCCTACCTGCTGGCCAGATGGTGTGTCCTCTCGGCTGTTGGTGCGGGCCAGCAAGTTGCTTCCACCTCGTAGGAGGTCCACAGATTTTCTTTGTATGCCCTCCCACAGCTGCTCATGCAACGACTGAGATTTGTGAAGAGTGTTGCTTTTGAGCCGAGATCCTGAAGATCCGAGCGTGGGACTGGGACTACCACGATCTCCATTTCTGTCCCCAGCAGCAGACCAGTCCTCCAGAGTTTCATCCGACCACGTTCGTTGGAAATGCTTTTCTATGAGAGGGGCCGACGCCCACTTTGCCTGAAGTTGAAGGATGATTTTAGAGCCACTAATGAACAATTTCTCAGTGTTAAAAAGTACCAAAGTATGCGTTCTGCAGTGACAGCTCAGCAAAACAAAAGCACTGTTTACATTTACTCTACTTACTCGAGAGCTCAATGTTTTCACAGATGTCTAAAAATGCTTACACAGAAAAAGGTAAGTACGGCAGAACACTCTTAGACCCTAAAGGAAAATATTATACCACATCACATGAAATGCAGGTTTTCTTTTAACCATGCGGTTGTCCAGTTCATGCCAAACATAAAAACAAAACAAAAATTCTAAAATCAAAATATGCAATAACATCCCTCATAAAATAAACAACAGTGAAGTGCATCATGCTATACAAAAATTCATTCTTTACCACTGAAAAATCATTTCATAAACAGATATCTTTTTCAAATTAGTGACTGCTGGGAACTCATTTTTCCACACGTTGTATTGAAGATTGAGGGAGAGAAAAAAGGAATAGAAAAAACCCACACATGTATTTGCCTTCTTTCCGTGACACTCTTCACTCAATTCCATAGGACACTCTGCATTTCAATGCTGTTTAAGTCATTAGCAATTGAATCAAAATGATGGTGGCATAATAAAGGCTATCTAGCAACTAAACATGAGTTTAAACCTTTAAAGACAGCCCAAAACCATTCCAGCAATTTTCTCAGTCTATACAAAATGTATCATCTTCACTCTATTCTAGCAAATCTGATCGCCTAATCAATTTAAAAATAAAATTACTGGAATAATAAATAAATCTAGAATAACATCCAACTGCATTAGATTTTCTCAAGCTACAAAAAGGGACATTTTTATTAACATGCTATCAGTAGCCGAATAATTAATGTGGCACAATTCCTTCAAATAATATACTATACTGGTTGAGATTGGGTTTTTTCATTAAAATTTACCCTGTCCACCATATGCAGTGATTGCAGGGTGAATCAAGAGGAAACAGCAAGATGAAAGATAAATAATAAAAGAGTAAAAGGATAGAAGTAGAACCTACCAGGAGTGACCTTCAACCACACACTAGGGTGACAGGAGAGAATAGTATGAGTATAACACACTTGCATTTGAAAGTATTGCAGTAAAAAAGCATTGTGTGCATGTTACTTAATTGTGATGATGAATAACACAATACATCTCTGTCGAAGATGCTTCATTGAATGGTCATGCACACAGCCACTCATAAATCTACATGAATAACAACCCAATAATGTCAAGATGCAATTAATTTCATTCACATAATCAACAGTTAAAGTAAGACATGTTAGAGACTAAATACATCAAGTGCAATAACAAACCATGACCTTTCCTCTACCAATTCTTTTTCTGTAAATCTCAAATACATACAAAACTTCGCATGAGTCCATTTTACATTATTCTTAACTTTTTGTTTATACTTGACAATACATTTGACAATAGTGATAGCTTTGTGGGTTAATTTTTCAGATTCTCAGAAATCTCTGACAATAAATAAACTTAGGAATATCTACCCTCACCAGGCAGTAACTCCCTACAATAAAATAAACACGATAAAAAGAAAAGAATAATAATGGATAGCGTAAAGTGATTTGACTCAAGCTACTGTAACTATGCATGTTTCTTAGGAACTGACTACAGAAAAACAAATCTAATAATACAGTTTATGTGTCCACAGTAAAAAGGATATTATGCATTCCATGTTCACCTCCAAAATAAAAGAAAACAAAAATCACACCAATATAAAAAAACTGTCTTCAAGTTAACAAAAACATCCCCAAAAGAAACACAAACCCAAAAGCAAAAAAAACACTACATTTATCATACCATCGTGTACCACATTTTATCATACCATACATTAAAAGTTAAGGTGTATGTCAAAGCAATACAAAATATTTGCTAGATACATTATTACATTAAATTCCATTCAACACTACAACTCAACGATAACAGCAATCAGAACAGTGGTAGTTTCATCCAAAATAAAAATACAAAATTAGTAAAAAGGTGGGGAAGGGTGGTGGAATATCATGAATTTAATGATGGGAATATGAGGAAATGTTTTAGAGATTATATTTCAAGAATAATTTACATAATATACTGATTAAGAGCTTCTCTATCAAATTAAAATTTTGAGAGAAGGCCTTAACTAATGCAAAAATCCTCAGTTCTACAACAGGAGAAAAATGAAACAAAAACATTTTGAGACTCAAGATCACACGTTCTATGGATCTAATTTTAATTTGAACTTCTTAGTTTCAAATCTTAAGAAAACGTACTAAGACAAAAGAAGAGAAGACATTATGATGAGATACAGGATAGATAATAATGGGCAACAAACTAACAACCCACTTCATGCATAATCTTTTTAATGCATTGACAAACACAACCAACAGTCACAGACACAAAAACCCATTGCAAACCAAACAATCAAATCACCAACTTATTATGCAAGGCATCCTCTAAGAGAATAATGAACCACCCCATGTATCTTTGCTACTATGATAGAAGTCTAAGAGGGCAAGTAACACATGACGACTACAAAACATACCCAAGTGACAAAAACTAGAACAATTACTTTAAATCCTGATAGCCGTGATATATATTATGCCAATAGCTATAAAAATACTCAACCTGCATTTTCGATTAGAGATGAAAAGTTTGGTTGGTGGTCACACACACACTGAATAACATTGTCATTAGTGTTGCTAGATAATGTTTACATCTAATATTGCAGGGAAAAGTCACATTTAAAAATGTATGGCCAAAAATTCTTATTCTATAGATCTAGGAGGAAGACAAGTTTTTACAACAAAGCAAATCTCAACTGGTCTCAATTCCGATATAATATGAGCAAATTATATCTGAAGACTTTTCAGAGTTTTTTGTTGCTGCAGTTTTCTTTCACTTTCAGTGTCTGCGTTTTATTGTCTTGATTTGTTTTGCTTTATTATTTAAATTCATTTCTTCTTTTGTTTCTCTTCAAAAGTTGTAAACAAAAATGCTATCATTTAGGATATACCCCATTATGCATGCATCCACAGTTCTGATTACACAGGATGCAGGGTCATTTCTTTCCTTCCTGACAAGGTTATTGTACAAAAAGGGGGTTCGTCTTAAAGTGTAAAGCAAAAGGGTTAGTAGCTAAAAAAATATCACAAGATCTCAAGTTAAATATAATTTCATGATTACTTAAATCTAATCATTTACATTTACTATCTAATTAAACTGATTACACAATTCCTATCTCCTTTTCTCCACCAATAATCATTTCAAAACACTAAAAGAAACAATGAAAACAATTCTAGAACACAAAAAAAAGAAGAAAAAAAGTAAACACCCCCAAAATAAACCCTACAGCAAAAAATCTGACAGCAACAACATCCACTTTGTAATCATAAAGCATTCACCAGTGCTCCAAATTTATCTCTTTTATCATTTGTATGCTGTGCAGTGATAGCCGGTGAGAACTCTTCCTACATTTACTAAAACAGGATAAGCAAGAAGCCCGGCCATACACTTACCTTGTATTCAAAGTTGGACACAGCCAAAAAGAGCACCTCAAGTAAGGAAGCCAAACGGGTCAAGGGGAAGCTCTGACCACCAACTCTTCAGAGCCGAACGTTTGGCATTTTTCAGCACCCAAAGGAAACAAATGAGAAGGTTCCGGGTCGACTCAGAGCTCAGGGAGTTTTACGATTCTGCAGTGAAAGATCAGCCATTTCAGACAAACGCACAACTTATCATTACATGCACATACACAAAAATATAGCAATAATTCTGTCAGTCTAGAATGGTTAATTTAGGGAATGTTTTAAAATCAAAATACTGTCAACACAAGTTAAGACTGCTGTAAAGCCTTGATGCTCAGAGAACTTTACCCTTTATCCCTCATTGTTAATTTTCACAATCTCACTAAATGGTACAAAATGAGCCCAAAATAACAATATCCATTTTGCCACTTCAACAGATTGTTAGTTTTCACAATCTCATGAAATAGTACAAGATGAGCACAAGATAATATTATTTCAAGAACATGCCCTTTTCCCACTTCAACAGATTGAACAAATTGGAATGAAATGAGCAAGATCATAAAAAGACAGCACCCCCCCCCCCCCCCATAGTGAACAAAACACATGTTTACCTTGCTTCCATCCCCATCATTGTACTGCTGTGCCATGGAGGCAGCCGTGCCTGTGTTATGAATACGACTGACCACATTTGAACCAGCAATGGCCATGGCGATCCTTTGGTTGATTTTGTCCCTTCCTCGCCTCCGCCAATTCCCCTTCTGGTGTCCAGGTTAGGGTCATGAAGCTGGGGCAACGCATCCATGACGATGGCGATGAGTGGCAGGTACAGCGTTGACAACCTATTTTTCATCTCATTGTCTGTGTAGCGACTGTCGAGATCGTGGTTGAAAAGCAAATTTTTACCACACTGATGGCCAGCTGATGAATGTAAGGATCGCTGTTTAGAAAGGAAGAAAATGGAGGTATTAAAAGCATTTGTTTGCAGAAATGTTTTTATATCTTGATTCTTCCTTTGATAAAAGTAGTAGTAAGCAAAGTTCCTTCAAGGCCCTCACGGCACTAGTCTAATGCAGGTTTTTACTCCCAATGTAGTGCTTGTATCTATTTGCACTTGGGTCAAGTGGGGAAAGTGCATGTTAAGTGTCTTTCCCAAGGAGCAAAACGTCTGAACTAGCTTTGCTAGGATTAAAAAACCTGGGGCCTCATGATCCCAAGTCCAGCAGTGGACTACACCATTAGCAATGTTTACAGAAAAGTTTTAATCTTGATTCTTCCTTACAAATAAGGGTACAAATCAGAGGTTCCAGAGCTTCACTTGTCCTCACTTGATATGTGACATGTGACATAATATCAGTCCTTCAAATTTGAAAAATGCTACAACTAAACCAGAATCAAATCCATAGTCCTACGAGGAGAAGACTTCCTATCAATCTAAACATTAGGTAATTGTTTGATAATTTTAAATTCTGTGGCCCCATGCATGAACCTGATAAGCCACATTTTTACAAATGTTGAGTTATTGATAAAAAATAGACTCCTAATAACAAGTTTTATATGGTCTAATTTTTCTGGCGGAAACTTTTTATTTATTTGTTCGCAAGAACTTTTTTTCCAAATGCTACTGATGTACCAGTCGACGATTTCTGTGCATGAACCTGACAAACCACAAATCCAAAATGGTGGCGCCCGGGAAAACATAGGAGAACATGACCAAATCAAAGCGAAAATTTAATTTTTAAGCATGGGGCCACAGAATTATGTCATGGGCTGAGAACTATTCACTTCAATATTTCACGTCAGTTATGGTTTCAAGTTTGACATTTTAATGTTCCCATTATCTTCTGTTTGCAAACGGAAAATTAGGCATATTTCACATGTAAGTTTTAAACGACCTAAAGATCGTTTTCGTTTGAGGAATTTCCCAACAAAGACGACGTTTAATTAATGAAAATTTCACTGTTTCCCGTCTTTGATTAGAATTTGCACTCGCCTCAGCGGTCATTTTCAACAAATTGTATATTTTTAAATTTGGAATAACAGGGCTTAGTGAGATTGCAACACATGTAATCCACTTCAGCATCTAGTAATGACTCGATTTGCTTATGCTCGTATCTAATCTCACAAGGGGTATAACTTGCTTGTAAGAAATAAAATAATAATAATAATAACATTAATAACAATAATAACTATAATAATAATAATAATAATAATAATAATAATAATAATAATAATAATAATAATAATAATAATAATAATAATAATAATAATAATAATAATAATAATGATGATGATGGTGATGATGATGATGATGATAATAATAATGAAAATTTAAATAATAATAATACTAATAATAATAATAAATAATAATAATAATAATATAATAATAATAATAATACTAATAATAATAATAATAATAATAATACTAATAATAACAATAAGAAGAAGAAGAAGAAGAAGAAGAAGAAGAAGAAGAAGAAGAAGAAGAAGAAGAAGAAGAAGAAGAAGAAGAAGAAGAAGAAGAAGAAAAAGAAGAAGAAAAAGAAGAAGAGGAAGAGGAAGAGGAAGAAGAGGAAGAGGAAGAGGAAGAGGAAGAGGAAGAAGAAGAAGAAGAAGAAGAAGAAGAAGAAGAAGAAGAAGAAGAAGAAAAAGAAGAAGAAAAAAAGAAGAAGAAGAAGAAGAAGAAGAAGAAGAGGAGGAAAATATGTTGGTTATGAGATTCATGCATGGAAATTATGAAAATTTTATATCAATTTTAAAATAAATGTTGAATATCTCTGTAAATAATTCATGAGTATTTCTAAAATAATTCACAAAATATTCTGCTGTTTTACTTGACAATTTGAAATAAATTAAATGAAATTCCATCACATATTTTGAGTTTTATAGTTGTTCAACTCTAAGTATAGTTTTCTCAAATTCAGTATTGTGTGGGTTATCAGGTTCATGCATGAGGCCACAGAATTCATATTACCAATGTCCTTTAAACGAAGAATGAAAACTAGCAAATTGTAAGAATTTAAAAACATGTCCTGAAAACTGGAACTGTAACTCTAGTCATATAAAAGGACAGAATTCAATATTGTTGATCAACACTTAATTCTATAAGTATAAAAGAGGGGAAAAAATTAATATCAGTAATTTATTTCAATACCAAATCAAAACTCTATTCAGAAAAGATCCTTCAAATTAAGATCAAACCAAAAATTTATCAAACACAAAAACATCTACAATACGTAAATATTAACTCAGCTTTCAAACACCTGTTCCATTCAATATCAAAATAACAGCATACTTTTCTATTCTTTCTTTCAAACTGATATTGTTGATAACAAAACAAAACCCATGAAAAACAACCCAAAAAGCCAACGAAAAATGAAAGATTAAAAAAATCATCATCACTTTTTTACCTAGAATCAAATGAAATGGCCAGATCTGACAGGACAAGGCCAACAAGGTAGTGTTGGCTTCTGAACTGTGGCGTGAGGCTGTAGAAGCTAGCCCTGAAATGGTCCACCAGAGTGGACGTGGAGGTGACAGAACTGTGGGAGTTGATACTGCCGGTGGGTGAGTGCATTCCCCCACTTGTGAGCGGTGTGCCAAAAGCAAGGTTCAAAGGAAGGTAATGCTCATGGCTACAAACGATGCGAAGAAAACTCAATCGCATTTCCATCAGGTAAGGGGCCTCTTGAACTTGTTTCATTTTTTGACATCTGGTATTGAAAATATGTAAAACAGGATCATAAGCAACAGAGCCTTCTAAGGTCTTTTTTTTTTGCCTTTGAGTTTGGGTTTTCCAATAAACATGATAAAATCAAGAAAACTTAAACATTTCAGCCACATAATGAGACATGAAAGCCTTGAACAAAACATATTGGAATCAATCACAAACGGAGAAAGGCAGACTAATATAACGTTGGACAGATGACATCAGGGACTGGATGGGTATGGCTGTGGCTATTTAACAAACGGTCATTCTAAACTGAAAGTCTCTGAAAGAATCCAAGAAATGCCAAAAACAACTCAAACTAATTATCGATTTCTTCGATGAGTGTTTTCTTAACCAAACATACAGAAGTCAGAAAAAGAGAGCCAGAATGGAGCAAACAAGAAATGTGTCAGAAGATATCTCATAGAGCAGCGAGTGTTTATGTGTGTGTGTTCGGTGTTGAGAAAAGTGCAAGACAAACTATACAGATCAATCTATTCAAAGATCCCTTCACTTATCACCACTCTGAAAATAATGTACTCATGTTCATGCTGGTCTGTTTATTCAGACAAGCCATCTTTTTTGCCCCTTAAAAATATTTTGTTATTTTTATGATTGGCAAATCTCCAACAATTGTCAGAAGATTTACAGACATGTACATACTGGTCTAAAAGACCAAAATTTAATATTAGGTAATATGGAAAATTTCTTTAATTTGTAAGAAGTATTTATGTCTAATCAACAATAAGAATAGCGACAGTGTTACTCACAGTGCAGCAATATTGTCTGACCAGCTGGAAGATGAAGCCTCTGTCCACAATGGAAAGCAAATCATGCAGGAAAAACGCAAGACTGGTATTGAGGCTTTTTACTAGATCTGGTTCCTTTCACAAAGATAAAAGAAAAAATGTGGCTCATAGCTAAAATTGATGAATTCTTAAACAGTGCATTTCATACTACATGTTCAGGATTTACCTTTTTTTTTTTAAACAACTCATTTATCTCAGCTCTCATGTCTTTTGCGCCAGAGCAAACTATTTAAGGCAAAAATGATTTTGTACTCATAGACCATTACCATCAATTGTAAATTATGCCAACACTACAGATAAATGGTTCCTCGTTCTATTTTTTCATAGAGAAGAAAGGTACTATATCTTACATCCTTTAGGAAGTTAATAACTTACTTTGATGTATCGATCTACAATGTCTTTGATAATTCCACAAACAAGAGCACTAATATCATCAATGAAATGATCATGGAACCTCATCTGACGTGGAGAACACAATTTGTCTGTTTCCTTCAAATACTCAGCCATAGACTTGATCTGGATGAGAAGAAAATTTGAATATGTGTACTTTGTACCATGGAACCCAATTTTGAAAGCAGAAAAATGAATGTACTCCTATGTTCTACTTCTTCTTGATGTTCTTATCTATCATTCTTATAACTATTATTACTTTTAGTGATTTCCATTTTAGTAGTGGCTTAATGATTACTATTATAATTATATCATTATTATTATTATTATAGTTCAGCATTGCCCGAATTACTACTGAATTTTAACAAAATAAATTTTCACTTAATCTTTTCTGCGCTTATAACACCAATGAATTCCTTGTGTAATCTTATCCTAGAAGACTTTTGTGTTCTAACTTCAGCTTATGGCTTTGAAAACTGGTTCGACTAATAGAACTAGTAGTATAATACGAAGGAGCCACAGCAGTAGTAAAAGCAGAAGCAGTAGTAAAAGCAGTAGCAGTTATCAAAATCATCAGCATTTTCATCATTTTCTTCAACAATGTCAGAAAGATTTACAGCATTTCTATCAAATAATTTTCAACTATAATTTATTCCATCAGAGATTTCTTGAAAAGAAAACAATCTTAAAGGTCTGACAACTGACCATGATCTCAAAGAAGAACCAAGCATTCTCCAGAGCCAAATCCCTTGTGGAACCGCTAGAGACAACCCATTGAAGGACGAGTTCTTCATGGACAAGCTGAAAGTAAAACATTAAACTATAAACCATAGACCTGAACATGACACCAGCCAGTGTAACAGACACCCTCCCCCACCCCTTTTCCATATTTCTCTTGAGAAGTATTGAAAGCATATTCAAAAACAAACAAGTTATTTGAAAGAAAGGAAGAAAATCAAAATCAATGTAGTTGTTTTAATTGATGACTTAATATAAAATATACCAAAAAATAAATGGTTCTGGTTTTTTTTTTTTCTTCAATTAACAAATCAGTAAATTAGCTTACAAAACAAACCAAAAAAAGAAGAAATTTCCACCTTTGAATTCCATTACCAATATTCTTAAGGCAAGAAACAAAATGATAAACTACAAAATACAAAAAGATATCAAGTAAGAAGTCATATATGTTTTATTTACCATACCTAAATCCTTATTTACCTTCTTTCCTCTGACTTTAGGCATATTGGGACCCAGATCATCACCTTTCATGCTGCCCGATCTATCAAGTTGACGGCCTGGAGGAAAAAATTTATGGACACAAAATGTCTTAAAATACTGTGTTTCCTTTGTCAATGTGAGGATGAATGAAACAACACTTTTTTTAATATAAAAATTGTTGCTTTCCCACCCTATGTAGTATTTACTTTAAAAACAGAACTAAAACTTCTAATGATCTATTGTCTTTAATTCCTATACACTTACTTAATTATTCACTTAGCATTGATTTCCAGCACATGTTCTGATGATTCTCTTCGTTCGACTCCTTCCAACACCCTTTCTGCACTATATCCTTGATTCAATTAAGGAAGGATGCTTGAATGGTAAAATTCTTCAAAACTGAAGGCTGTAAAGATCACAACTTCAGTGCCTCTCCGTACACTGGCTAGGAATACTACAAAACTTATTCTGATATTCAACTTAATCCTTATTGTTATAACTGTTTAACTTTTCAGTTATAAAAGTCATAAACTTACTCAGGAAATTGGCAAGCTCAACGTCTGGTGAGGTTGGTGTACTGCCAGCCAGGTCAGGATTGCTAGAGCTTCTCTGATAATTTGTCTTTGAGATTGGAAGGGAGGCTGGCCGTCCCAGGGTGGCATATCCTGGGTTGAAATGGGGACTTCCAATAATAGGAGATGATGCTGAAAATACGAGGATATTTATTAATGTTACCTTTTTTTAACGTTCAATTCTTGTTAGCCTAAACACATTCTCATGCTTTGACACTTCAAGCAACAATACTAAGCTTTTAGTCTTCAAATAAAGCAAAATTTGAAAGAGGAATAATAGTTGAGACATGAGATTAAAAAAATGTACCAATCATTGACCTTAATAAGACCTCATATGTGGCATCAACTGCTCCTTTTGAGACAAATCATAATAAAAATCCTGACATACCTCAAGATGAGATAAACAGTCTAAAATTGAAAAAACATATCCTGTCGCACAAACACCTTTTAAAACTATTTCAAAGCATTATCAAAGTAATTTAAGTAAAAGTGCAGAGGCATACTACAAACATTTGCTGGCCTGGCACCAGGTATAAATTGATTGATATGCAAGGCCATACCTTGATAGCATTGTCCAAGGTTAGAAATACTGAAACTGTACTGGATGTAAGCTGATAAAACAGCGTTTCTCGAATTGTGATCGTTCTTCTCTTCCAATAATCCATGGACTCTGCCCACCACATCTGCAATGGCTTCAAATGTAGCTTGGCCCACATTTACTATGTCGAGGTGAAATCAAACAAAAGAAACAAATTATATTGAAAGAATTGATTTAAATACATGAACTATGAACATAGTTTCCATCACACATTAAAATTGCATATTTGAGACAGTCTGTAATTTGTGGTCAAGTTTCATTGGAGAAACATTTGTTCCATCAACTAAATGAATCTTTAAGTCTTCTTTGATCCTCTAAAAGGTCTTCAATCACTATTTTCTATTCAATTTATCTAAATTACATTGTCTTCTCTCAATGCTCCCATTTCTAAACAATCTGTTCTTTATAACTGAGTTCTCTAATTATGTTTGTCTTGATTTCACTATCTTTAGCTCCTTTTAAAATATATCTTCACCATTTACTTTGTATCCTGAATTCATTGCCAGAAGTAAATCACATTTCAACAACCCTCCATCATTACTTAGTTACAAAATACCTATTTGCTACATCAGTATGCTGTGCTTATACTTTCAACTTTGCAAGGAATCATCTCATCCTCACTTTCTCACAGAATGCTAATACTTATTTTGAGATACGAAGATAACGTCTCAGTTCTACCCACCAACGTTTCCTCCGATGATCGGTGGTCGCACCATCAGGCCTATCATTTTGTCCAAGACCAGGGACAGGAACTGCACCAGGCTCTCTCCTTTGGCTCTCTTCATGTCCATGATGCTGCGTTTCAGTTCACTCTCAAAGCTCATCTCGTTCATTCTGGGTGGAATCTTTGTTCGTGTACCCATCTGCACAAGTCCATGAAGCGGTCAATGTGCTCATCCTACAACAAATTCAGTGATAAGAAAACGATTTTATAAAGAGTCTTTAATCTGAGCTTCAAGAAAGAAATGAATGAAAGAAGACAGGAACCTGTTAGCGATGCCATCATTTCCTATTCATATCAGTAAAAATCAGATAAATTACGATGATGGTAAAGTATGATGGTTTTCTTATTTTTCTCTCATACATATTGTTATCAGCAACAAGCAGTAAGAGATTTAACAACTGTAACATTCTTACATAATTGAAATGTAATTTACTACAGTGGTCTCCGCCTAGGAGACCGGTCCACCTTGACGCTGCTTTTTCCTCTTTAACTATCCTGCACTATAGGCCACTTTGAAAACCTTCAGCCCGGCTAAGAGGTCAGTTTTTCTTTCATCGAAATGCCAAATTCATAGTCAGCTAAGCTCAATGCAATAAAATGAAAATTCAAATTCTAGGTCTTCAGTGCCTCATTTCTCATCTGGAATATGTCATTGTAGATCAACGTAGAGTCGTAAGCCTAGAATATTTGCTGCTTCTGCTAACTGCTACCTAGCCAATATCAGATTCTTTGATGTCTGCGCCAGACACCCATCAGATGAACGAGATGGTTGAAATCTACTGTTCACATCAGCATGGGACACTTTCAGATCAGTTGCCATTATTGAAATACCTTGACTAGATCAAAGGCACTGCCATAACTAATGCGAACTAGAAGCATGTTTTCAAAGATTGAGGACTGATAATGGTCAGCCATTGTAATAAATACACAAACCTATACATGATTAGCAATATTAAATTTTGTATAAGTGAAAATTAAAATATGAAGAAAAAAACATATCTCACAACAGAGAGAAGAGATCTTTCATATTTTGGAGTGAATTAGTCTTCGACTTTCTCTTTTCTATTATAATCGATTTCAACTTTTGTCCCGAAGGTTGAGAAAAAGCAATCAAAATGATGCTTGTGAGTAAGAATAGATGTGAGAGTGATTTTTTTTCTTTCACTTTTCTTCTTCATGGTATCAAATTTCTATTTAGTTTACTTTAAAATAACCCCTATTCTGTGATTTTTAAAAAAACCACCTAAAAAAAAGGATAAAGCCTTCAAAATTGAGCAACATAAAAATAAATCAAAATAGAGTTTTATTCTCTTAAAAAAGATTTCAATTTCTCATTATTGTTACTAGATGTAATAGTACAATGGGGTAGCCTTGATTTGGCAATTTTTTTTTGTGGCAATTGTGGTGGTGGTATAAGCAACGCCTAAACAGTAAAGAACATTTTAACAATTGTAAGTCATGTGATAATGAATACAAATAAAAAATTCCTTCATTTTCATTTCTCAACACACCTAAGCCAACCACCCCAGCCACTCCACGAAAAAGGCAGAAATGTGTGGTTTGGTTTGAAAGCAAATCTTATCTGAATCTAAAAAATCTACAGAAGGGAAAAAATAAAAATAAAAGACATAAAAAATTTTTTAAGTTGTTGCAATAACATGTTACCTGGGCAAAGATGGATGACACAGCTTTCAAGGAAACACAAAAGATGCCTTTGTGGCTATCTACCCACTTCATGTTCAATGTCTGTAACTGTAAGACATGGACAATACATCTTAGTTATCTTTATATATGTTAGTGAGTTAGTAAATTAACTTAAGCTTAAGTGAAGCGTGAATTTCAATAATTGCAATAATAATTTTTCTTTGATAAAACAATTTCATAAAATACGTTTTTGTCTTTTAGCAGTTTTCATAGAAAAGATAAAATGACCCTGTTTAAATTACAGCTCAGACAAATTTATCATCAATATCCATCACAATCTTTAAAGCCACATAATACAATTTGTTTTTTAATCAAACACTGTCTTGAATTATGCTCTGAAAAATGAAACAATTGAGAACATTATTTCTTCTTCATGACATTGTCAGGTTGTTTTTACTTACAGAAATATGCACTTCTTTTTTTGTTGTTGAGACACCCAAAAAAACTAACCCACATTAGAAAACCCCTAACCCATAAAGACCAAAACAAAGCTTGTATGTCTCAAAGTATTGATTTCACTGAAAGACTGAAATTTCAGACAAATCTTACATCTGGTTTCACGGCGGAGTAATTCTTTGGTAATTTTTCAACTGAAACAGGGAGGTTAAATTCACCATTGAGCAAACGCCCATCACGATAGAGGGGTAGCCACTGGGGAGGAAAACAAGTCATGTATCAATAGTCAGTCAGTATAACGATGAAATAAATCAAAATCAAAAAGATAAACAGCTTTCTATTCCCACTGCAATTTGTATGTAACGATAATGTAAGCCACTATTCAAACGAAGCCTTTGTAGTAGCTTTCAATCACAAATTTCATTATGACTGCTGATTGCTTCTTGTATAATCAGACTAAGTTAGAAATAGCTCTTACACATCTAAGCAGCTAAGCTGCTGAATTAATTGAATACCACTCACAAGACAACTGAAATTAAATTTTATGTTATTAAATAAAACAATTTTGTTCACTTGATCCTGACCAAAATATGCCCCAATTGACTACAGTAATCAAAACTTTGGACAGCTCATCAACCAGTTCATAATTTGATTCAAATTGTATGCGTCACATGGAATTTTAATTTTCTTCTCAGATAGAAAATGGGGGAGAATTTCCATAACTATCTGAATTGCAAATTCAAGATAATGTACACAAATCTTTCTTTCTTTATCAGTTCCCATTCTAACTTCCGGGGTAAGGGACAGAATTCTTCAATACATAAAATATACATTTTACAGGCATACCGTATATAACCAACAGGAACTTCTGTAGGAGTTGGTTCATTCTTTTTTTACTTGACAGCTTATGTGGTAGAATGTGAACAAAACGTGATCCCTGTCACTTAATTTGGCCGGTAATTTGATTTTCACCTCTTCATAGAAATCTGGAGATCTGAAATTAAGTAATCAATTAGGTACCAGGTATTTTTTGCATAAAAACGTAACCCTTTTAACCACAATACATGTTGTGAACTCTGATGATTTCAATTGATATACATGCATCAGTATCCACCTATATCTCATTCTTATTTTTCTGGCTATGCTAAAATCCTGCAACTTCCCCTCTAACCTCTGTCAGAGAAGTCTTAACAAATTACTTAATATTAGCATTCTAGTTTAATTAGCATCATTATCATCATTTATGCACAACAATAATGCATTTATGCTGAGAAAAAAATATTCAACAAAGTTCAACTTTCAAAGAAACTTTGTACTTTGGCCTTCATTACACATTGTTACTTACTTGTTGTGATACGTGACAGGTGCAATGGACTCCTTAGAAAACTCAGGGCTACTTGATTTACCAAAGATGATCTAGGTGAATACAGCAGACAACATGCTTAAATTAGTGTTTAATGTTGCTTCAGCTCTTTGAACTGTATCATGGACTATATCAAAACATTTAAGATGAAGTAAAATAAGGGGCTGTATAGCCCAAATGACTAATAACATCCACTTGTTATAATGATATCCCATATTTTAAAGAGAGGCACCAGCAGTTTTTTAACACGCCTTATGTGACTGGGAAAAGCAGGCAGCTCTGCTTTCATTATGTGATTCAAAAAGTGAATCATTACTTCTATTGGTATATCGCCTGAATGCAGCGTTTAAACATTTCACCTTTGCAAAATATATTTCTCAGTCAGTAAAGAGATGGGTAAAATGATAACAAGTCAACAAGCATGCCTTTCTGGGCAGTTAGAAACTATCAAAATCAGGATCTCATCAGAATTTGTAAAAAGAATTTTGTTAATTTCAAATCTTATCACAATTAAAAAGCCATAGCCTAGTGGTAGACATCTTGATTTGAAACGGAAGGTTATTGGTTCAAATCCTAATATCAATGATCTGTATGTTGGACCCTTGGGGAAAGCCAATTTCTCCATCCAAATGTAAACAGAGTTCCAGCCATAGCTGAAGCAGTAAAGTCTGCAACACACCAGCATTCACTCCAGGGGGTGACCCTGTACTTCTTGTTCATATTTGATCCTACAGAAACCAGGATAAACTCCTGGGCTTCATGGAACTACGCACACAAAATAAATCAACTAAAAGTGTATGTGAAGCTGAAACGTTTAATTTTAAATAAAATGCAATAACTTACAGGTAAGGCGGAATTCTCATCTTCTCCACATAAATATTGCACTTTGACAGCCAAATTATGAGCAGAGCCCTGACGGTTGGCAAAATTGAGACTCTTTGGGTAAACATACATGAGATTTCTGAAACAAAAGGAATAACCATATACATGTTTGAGTTACCTGACACTTATAAAAGTATTCAATAGTCTTTACCGTAGAAAACAAAAGCAAAAACTGACAGGGGTTTTATCAAATGAATAATAAAATCTACCTGTAATCGGTATATGGTGCATAAACTTCTTTAGATGGGAATTCTAGGACTTCTTTAATAGGTCTCCCATGATCGTCCGGGAAGGGATGTACTTTAAGCAATTCTGGAGACAATGTGTACTTCAGCTCTTCGGGACAAGGTGATATGTCCATTCTCAGCGTGCCTGTGAATTTCAAATGCAATCATGAGTTGGTGGACAATCAATTTAGATTGGAAAAATTGTTGTTTGCATATGTCAAGGAAACTGAATTTGTCATATCTTCAAAATGCTTAAGTCAAAGAAAAATGTCCACTATGACATTCCAGTTTACAGAAATATTTCTTTGAAACGTGAGAATGTCTCATGACTCTCAAAACAGCACTCAGAGTTAAAAAGTATATATATATATATATATATATATATATATATATATTGTCCCTGTCTATTCATAAAATACAAATTTCAAGATATGCTGAGTTATTTGACAGAAAAATGGATTTAGAATCACTTCAAAGGAGCTGTTAATATGATCTGTACTTAAAAGTTAGTTCCTTATATAATAAAATCATTGAATAAGATCTTTTAGACAACTTTTCACTCAAAATCAATGTAACATATCTGGAAGTAGCCACTACATGCATGCATTGCAAACAATTCTTTTTAAACAAGCGCATAACTGGACAATTTCTTCAAATCAAAAGAAAAATCTTGAACCTGATTTTCTAAAAAACACGTTTCCTGCATTCTTTTTACAAAAAATTATGTGACTTTGTCAACAATCCACCACTTTTCACCAAATAAAGTTTAAAATGCTGAGCACACAATCACCTGTCAGATAATACACACACAAAAAAACATTTATGAAACTTTTCACCTTACCAAGAGTTTCCTCAGATCCATACACATTTGGTATTATCATGTGATGACACATTCTACAGCTCTGTCCGTCCCTAACAAATAAGTTGACAATTTATTTTTCTCTTTCTACAAAGGCAAGATCAAAGGCATTTATGTAAATGTATTTAGGTATTTCTGACCTGAGATGCATTTAACTCTTTTGAGTACGGATGATGGTCTCCTCAAGTCTGCCAGAAACTTGTACAAATCATCATCACTTAGCTTGACTGCTTCCTGAAATACACCAAATGATAAAGCTCCTCCTTACTACTTTGAAACTAAACATATGTGAGAATCAATTTTCAAGGTGAATTATTTAAAGAAATCAAGGGAAATAAATGCAACATGACTCTTTATACATGTAACTCCATTCTTAATGATTCTCTGAAGCTGAAATCAGTGAGTTGTAAGCTGAGAGAAAAACCCCAACAAACTGGAGTGTTTGAAAAAACTGAACATGGGACTGAAAAAACCCTGTGTTTGGGCTAGAAATGAATTTCGGTGAGAAAATCAAATGACACACATCCTCTTATATTATGTATCAGGAACAGAGAGTTTGTTTCTCGACATAGTTCTTTGTTTCAAATCAACCCAAACTGCCAAAGCCAGTGGTCTCAATGGGGAAAGAGGATTTAACAAAGATGACAGACAGACGTGAAAGAATTTTATCCATGGAAAAAATGGGCCATACTAGCAGAACACACCATGGTTAATAAAAATAAAAACAAATCTAAAGACAATGAGATGGTGAAAGGATTGGACACAGGCAAGTAAAGGACAGGGTAGTGACAAGCCTTCAACTTGGCCAGGGAAGAGAAGATTAAGAGACGTTTTGTATCATAAGCATATCCTACCTGTTTGAAAAACTTGAAACAGTCAAGGTGACTGGCCTAAAGTTGTCTAAGTTCGCACTGTAACTCTCTGGTGACCAGCTGCGGAATTTCTCATAGCCACTCCTGCCTCGGTCAAAAGAGCCTCTCCTACCAGAAAGTGCATTGTCATCCTTTGACCTTTTGCGGAAACTTTCAAACTGGCCTGAAGTTGATCCAGAGCGACGGTCTGAAGCAGATAATATGAAAAAAATCAGTCTTGAAGTAGAGCTTAGATAGTGTTTTCAATTATCAAGTTAATGAAATGTTTAATAGCAATTCTCAATCGATAAATTAAAAAAAATTTCATTTGAATATCTTTCCATCGGAGAAGAGTGCAATTTCAAAATGTCTCATCCATTCTCTTGTCCTCACAGGTGTGAAAAAACAATATGACTATGAAAGCATTTTTAGTAGATAAAAAAATTCAAAGAAATAGATTTTGACACTTTGGCTGTGGAAAAATAAGACAGATTTCCCCCTCGCTACGCTGTTCATTGAAGACAAATTTAGAAATTGAGTTCTCATTCCCTCTCGTTATCATTACAGACAATATTTAGAAAAAAATGATTTCGTCATCTTCATTTGTTCACATTGCATTTATCTTTTATCAAAGAAAATGGAAAGCAAGAGAATCGATATAAAAAAGTTATCGTTAAAGAAAAATTTTGGGAACATTTTTCAAAGAGCGAAAAATAGAAAGACTATAAAAAAGCTAAAAATTTAACCAATCTGAAAAAAAAAAAGTTTTTTATCATAGGATATTAAAAAGAAAGGTAAAACTAGAAGATACAATTTAAAAAGTGTTAGAAAAAACAAGAAAAAGAAAGAATATAAATGAAAATTTGTAACTACAAGCACTATTTGCATAAATCTTAATGGTGTTTCACAATGTTAATTCTATTTGGTAAATGCCATAATATTTTCATATCGGCAGAGAAGATGTCTCCAAACAATATTTCTATGTTCATCTAGAATCTAGACAGTGTCTTCATGTCTTAAGACAAAAAGAAACAGAGAGGATTTAGATAAAAAGAAAGAAAGTACCACTTATAGCTAGGAGGTAAAGCCTAAGACAGATCATGGATTTTTATCATAAGCCCTGTTTTCAAAACAATAAAATACTATCGGAGCCTCAAGGCATTGAAGGGACTTCTATGAACTCCACAAAGAAGTTTCTTGTTTGTTTCTATGAAATTTACCCTGTCCACCATGGCAGTGATCTCAGGGTGAATGAAGAGGAAACAGCAAGATGAAATATAAGTGAAAAAGAAGGAAAGGAAAGAAGTAAGACCTGTTTAGCACCCGCCAACCGCCAGCCCACATAGAAGAGAAAATGCAGTAAGTTAAAACATTTTAAAACTCCCTCCTACCATTATTTCAGCTCACATAAACTGTAAGCCTTGTACATCATGACGTGCGTTCGCTAACGTTTGTCATTTGAAAACGCAACTTACAAGCTTAGAATGTGCTGTAAATTTTTTTTTTTTTTTAAATGCAGTAACTGAACACAAAACGTTAATAACAAACATGCTGTGTCGGAATACATCTGGGGTGCTTCTTTGCTATATCTGCTGGTGCAGCAACACATCTAGACTAGTCATAATTATAATGCTAATGCCATGCTGCTTTTTTTTCAGTCAATCACACAAACGGGTTGAAGGTTGATGTTATTACATGACTCAATGAAGACAAAGCACAAGTATACAAAATGGATTGTCTAATTCAATACCCAAACATGCATTGAACAAAGTTTTATATGTTATATGTTGTACCAAAAATTAAAAATTAGCTTAGGTATTTTATTCTGTTACTATGGAGTGCAGTTCTCTCAACAATCTATTTTTCATTTCAAAAAGGATTCAAGAGTAAAGCAAATCAGGAGTGTAAACAAAGCCACACTCCTTTCCTAAGCTGCCGACTAAAACACATTAAAATTGTCAATTGTAAGTAAGTTGTTGAGTATAAACTGAGGAAACAAACAAAAAAAGAAACTGCAAGAAAATTAAAGTTTTGCAACTTTGTCTCTGACACCTTCTATACAAAGAACATATGGGAACAGATTTTACGCTATAATCTTTAAGAAGTACACATGGTTAATGTGACGGCTTAGACATATGAACAAGTTTGAGTCACAGATTAATTACTTCATATGACATGACCACAATATGTTCTTCACCACATCAGAATATGTCCTCTTCATTCATGCAATTAACTTACAAATGCAATACAATAACAATTATACTCTAATTATCATGTCACTGCACTTTACAACTCTAAATCCATGAGATGAATACTTTATTAAAATTGAAAGACAAGTATTACTAAATGTTTTCATTAATCGAGGTAAAATCATTTCAATACAATGAATCCCATCCCAACACTCCCCATCCTCTCCCATCTGTAAAATTATTATCACTACCATCTCCAGTTTCATTATCATCATCACTCTTTTGAACATTATTCATTGCAATGACTACGTTGCATGTATTAAAAGAATGTTAATTCTTTGCTGTTATGTTATACATGTTTTGATCTCGTAATGCCAAAATGTGTGTAATCCGTTTGTGTATGAAGATTAATTTATTTACAGTAAAAATGTGTTGTATTCATATTATCATATTGAAGGTATTGTAACACCATTACAATGTACCACTTTTGGACAATAAAGTATCTTATTACAAAAAGAACACACTGTGAAATAAAACAATGAAAGACACTGAAATAAAAGGCTTCATAAAGAAATAGTCTGAGTCATAAAACAAAATGTGATCTCCGTATGGTAAATAAAAAAGAAGAAGAAAGCCATGCTTGCTGGAAAATGTGTCATCAAATAAAATAATGAGCAATTTGAAGAAAAAATGCTCTCCTAGTAAAGGAGAGAGACAATGCACATATAATTTTCCTCCTATTTTTCGAAAATCAAAAGTGATGATGGAAGGAAAAAACACTGAAATGATATAAGAATTTCTGAATCCCAAGCGACTCTAAGACAGGGGGGAATCTGAATGAAGCAAAACAAAAAAAAACAACTAAATTTTTTTTTTAAATAGAGGCACTCAGAGAATATTCTTTGCTCAAATGAATCGCTGAGAAACATGTCATACAAGGATGAATACAAAAAGGAATAAGAAGGTGAACCAACAGATAAGAAAGTTATCTCATTCTTCTAGGATTGAGGTACAAGCACCGACACAGATTGTCTTTTATATAACATATTAATGTAAGAAAAACATGAGTCATTATTTTTGAATAACAGATATTAACATTGGAAATATTTCTATTGCTTGATAGACTGACAATGTAAGGCTCAATCATTAGACATGCTCATTTATCATACCATGAATCACAGATTAGATAATTTCACTCAAAGATTGGGAGAGGGCACTCACTCCTCACTTCTTCTGCATATAACACATATGTACACTCTAACTTGGATGTCCTACTCCATTACAGGCTTGCAAAGCAGCTGTATTATAAGTTTCAATGTTCTTTTGCAAAGGCTGAAGACACATGTGTCTGTTTAATGATTTTACATCAATAGATATATTATCAACACTTAACATAAAATAGCATCCTGCCAGTAACAAAAAATAAAGCATCACTGAAAGATACTCCTACTACTAAAACTACTATCTATGACTAATAATAACAATATTATTAATATATTAATAATAATAATAATAATAATAATAATAATGATAATAATAATAATAATAATAATAATAATAATAATAATTAATAATAATAATAATAATAATAATAATAACAATAGAAATAATAATCATAATAATAATAATAATAAAAACAAAAATAATGATAACAATAACAATACAAATAACAATAATAATAATATATCATAATAATAATGTTGATGATAAATCAGAAGACATCAAAAACAATCATGCACATCATATCGAAACATGCACACAAAAACGTGGTTACTGAAAATGATTTACACCACTTCACATTTTCAATACTGAGAAAGTCCTTCTAACTACATAAATATACTCCTAAAGAAAGATATCGATAAAGTTTCTGTAAATGTTGCTGAAGTAACACTAAACGACTTTGATGATAAAATCTATTGGAAATAAATTCTGTTTTCCTATAAAATTTTCAGTCAATTTGAGTGAAATGGGATTGAAAAACTTTATATGATAAACAAACGACATCTACCATTTAAATTAGAAAAAAGAAAGAATGATGAATAAGAAATTTTTAAAAAATAAAGATAAAACAGTAGCACAAATTTGATGCAGTAATTTCTGCACTTGTGTTGAAATGGAAAAAAACCAGACATGATACAAAAACTATGGATCAAGGACTTTTGGCACTCTCAACAATTGTGATCAAGAAGGAATTGAGACTTGATAACCAATTTGCTATATAAAAGATCTTCCAGCAAAGGCCGTTATAAATGAAGTCTGGTGCTCATGAAAAAGTTTACAAGATAACAATTTTAGTGCTTATGTTTCCCGTTGTTTTTATTTTAAATAACACTTTGCTGCACTAAAACTATTGAAACCACAAATTTATTAAAGTTGGATTTTAAAGGTTAGAACAAGCCTATTGTTATACTTGGGGCACACTCAAAACTCACTACAAATCTAATATCACCGCTGAGGACTGATAAATTAAGTCATTGTTAGGCCTCCTATGTTAATTCAAAAAAAAGACAACATCAAATTCAAATCTTATGATTTGAAGCAACTTCAAGGCTCTTAGCTTACAGACCAAGGGCACCAGAAAAACATTTGAAATAGTTTTCCGACAACATATCTGACCCTTGATTGGGCAGGGGGAATGGGATGCATTAGTATTTCAAAATGTGACAATGTGATGAAAAAGAGATTAAAATACACTAATACTGAAATTTACTTACCACTCTGACCGAAATCTAAAGGCAATGCAATGATGTCAGTAATATAAAAATTATCTTTTATGTTTT
Organism: Doris montereyensis; assembly: GCA_037039925.1. Classification (NCBI taxonomy): domain Eukaryota; kingdom Metazoa; phylum Mollusca; class Gastropoda; order Nudibranchia; family Dorididae; genus Doris; species Doris montereyensis. The sequence goes on from JAXRKP010001415.1 coordinate 62,027, forward strand.
AAAGATTTCCATGAAGCCTTCATATTAGAATTCATGCGAAATTGTATTTTAGAAACTACAAATGTTATGCACTGAATTATTAAAATTGAGTAACTGTTATTACTGACCATATATGTCGAACAGATAATAAAGCATTCACTGCTAACAAAAAAGAATGGCAGAATTTTTCGAAGGTTTCTATAAGTTAATCTGACAACTAGGAAAAATATATATATATTGTCCCTAATTCTTGAAATGTGATATACATTCAAATCTAAGGACTGTTGTTTCTGTGTTTATTATTAGTTTGTTCTCAAAAAGATAAAACAGAACAAAAAGTACAAGCACATATTTTCTTTATTTTAATTCCTCTGTCTATTAAATTTAACTTAAAAATGACAAAGATAACTGAAAAACTATTTTAGTTAGAACTGATAAATAGCTTTGATTGGATGAGGTAAGGTATTATGGATAAACAAGATGCACCTCAGGTTCAGTTTCTTGTGTGGGTTTCAAATAAAAGGGGCATTAAATATGTCATCATGTCAGAAATATGGCTTGGGTAACATAATATTGTATTTAGCAAGATGCTTTATACGTGAAAAGAGGCTGAGATGGGAACAAAAGGTCATGAAGCTTTTATCTCAACCTTCTCAAATCAACTTAGGGCATCTCAAGAGTTTTGTAAAGGTATAGCAAAAGTAAATCACCAATCGTGTTATCAATCATTCTTATCCCATAACAATTGTGCCACTCACCTAAGCTGGCTGCTCGAGACATTTCATATTCTGTTGTCTTTTCCACACTGGCCTCGCGCGTCCTTTTCTCCACACTGGCTTCTCTTCCCTCTCTCCCTTCTCTTCTACTTTCTCTTTCCAGGCTTCCACCCCCTGCCACAATGTTCATTAAGTAGATTGCAGTCCATGCAAACGGCATTCTGTATTTTCCTAGGCGTTCACAAAACTGGCCAGCTTGAGCTCTGTACTTTTCCTCTTTGGTGCTCTAATTGAACATAAATGATATTTATGTTGGACACATATGGTGAGGCATTTCAAACAAGATAATCAATCCAGTGATAATATTTACTGCTATGTTCAAGAACATTACAATCAAAGAAAAAGAATTGGCAAAAAATCATTTAACATCACCTAAAAGTTTTGCATTACAATATGGGAGTATGAAATACAGTAGTGACCGCCTAAATGCCCACCGCTATAATGCCTGTTTCACCTCTAAATGCCTGCAATCTCTGTGAAACTGATTTTTGTCTATATAAATTGCCCCTCTAAATGCATGTTTCAAAACCAAGACTTTCGCCTAAATGCCCAGTCTCAACGGCAACTGCAGAAAATTTTGTATCATACATTCATGTAATTCCATGCTTATGCCCGTCAACAATATGCCATGCATTGTAACCACCATTCATGACCTATCCATTATAATCTAGTAAAGATGACCAGTCCTCTCTTCAGAACTCGATCCACTGTTCAGCATAGCATTAGCACAGTCTTTGTCCCATTGGATCACTGGTTTGTCACTAGGCAATTAGAATTGAAAAGTCTTCCAGACTCCACCCTGTCATTCTGTCTCAGATTTAAGACTAGACCAAATTAAGTATGGTTGATAGTAATCATCATGGATTCACTGCTCATGCTTATTTAGGTCTTTGTTTGAATAGCTCTTTCAAGTACAATATGTTACTTAATTTCAGAACATGGGCAAAATGTGAACATGTCTTTTCAACTTGGGAATTTTGATCTGGGGGAAAATGATCTTTTTAATGTTTGTTTCTGTGAGTTTCATCCATCAAATGCTTAATTGTTCAAATTGTGTTGTATATCAGTTTTTTTACTTTCAAGTGTTTGCTTTCCTACCTTGTCCTCTTTCATGTATGGTTCAGCACATTCACTAATATCACCTTGCTGTAAAACCTTTTCCAGCTGCAAAGAAAATGAGCAACATACAGAAGACCATGTTAGTTTGAATGTGAAGGAAAAAGTAGTTTGCTTGTCCTCAGTAAGTTGTACAAACATCCTCTTTTCAATAAATTAGGGAAAATGTAAATTCTCCAAAACGTCAAAAATGACTTGGTTTAATTGATGTACTGATACGTGGATATATAGCATAAAACAAATAACTATGAAACAAAATATTTAACCCTCTCAATGGCAAAGCGCCCGTAGCCGCCCGAAATGGACAAAGACGTCTCAATAATTGTCTAACACTGAAATTAATCTTTGATTCATCAAAATTGGTTGAAAATTATAGATATTGGGAAGAAAATACCAATGATATACATTTTCCCAAGGCTTTGTGAAGCGTTTGTATTTTTCTTTATTTCTCGTCCAAAAATCCCATTCTTGGGATCAATTTCAATGTTAGAAGAAGGCAATGTTTTAAGCAACCTTTCCTGAAGCTCAAAACAATTATCTTGAACATAGGATATTTGTAAAATAATGTAATTTGTAAAGCACATATCGACCAACAAAATCTTCATGAACAATTGTCTTAAACTACATTAGCGTAAAATTGCCACCCTTCTACAGTCTTTTACAAAATAACGCAATACATCGCATCGGAGAAATACATGAATTCTTGTATTGAACAGAATAATCCCACTCTACGTTCCAGCAAAATCGGACAAGAAAGAAGAATTTTACGATAAAAAACACTCACGCTTTTTTTTAAAATTTTAAAACTTAAATAATTTCGCTATTTCTGTGTCAATTTCATAATTTTTAAAATCATTTTTCTTCTTCTCTTTTCAATTTGAGTGAATGCATTTTTAAAAAAATACTGCACACTTTTAAGTCTTTTAAAGCGAGCTTTCCTGGCTGCCTATTATACTCCACCAGCCGTTCAATGTGACGCAATGACTTTCGACAGTATGAGTGAATTTTAATGATGATTCATAAATATATGATCTTCTGAGTAGTCTTTTTTTTTCAGGGCTGAAGAACATGAACCAATCAGAGTCAAAAATTGATAGCTTGATCTCCAAACATAATTAAAGTGTTGGAAAACTAGAGCATAGGCCAATGACTATAGACTAGGGCAGAGTTTTTGCATCAGAATACATTAGTACATTACGGACTTCAAAGGAAAGATGTCATTAAGCATGCAAGAATTAGGTGGAGCCAAATTTGCTCATGCATTCTAAAGTTGTGTTGAGAGGGTTAAAGAATAAAATACCCCATGTCACGATGGTGATACCTTTCCTAGCAGGTGCCGGGGACTCGGTAGTCCATAGGCAAGGTGTGGACCTCTCAACCCAGAGGTCGTGGGTTCAAGCCCCACAGACGGTTGAAAACTTTTCACAAGTTTTTTCAAGCAAAAATCTACCCCCCCCTGGTCCAGCCCGTGTACAAGTCACAACACTCTGTGCACGTTAAAGATCCCTTGGCTGGTCACAGGGCAGTCCGGGCAAAATAAAAAATCTTACCAAAAACCCTGAGATCACCTTAGCTGTGGATAAATCAAATCAGAAGAAACCTAGCAGATGCTAATTGTGTTTCTCATTTTGCTCTCTTAGATTGTGAAGTTATGACAATATTTATATCAAAAATATATTTCAATGTCTCTATGTTTGTCAAATTCCTGTATATATTAATGAAAGGTCGACCATAATCTGATGCAGCAACAACGAGAGATAACATATATCTTATCTCAGCTCTTTATTTTTCTTTTCAATCATAACAATATATTTGAATCCAAAGATTCCAGAGTGGGGATTTAATACACAATCTTTACCTTGACAACCAGGAAAACATCTGGGGACGGATATGTGATACTAAATATGCATGAGCGGCTGACTGATGATGGATCAATATGAGATACATGACCACTGATCATACCCTTGACGGAATCTGAGTTCAAATCAAAGTGAAAGGTCTCAGAAACCTGTTCACAAAAAGAAAAAGAAAAACATGCTGTTAATATAAAAAAAATCAATGGATTATATCAATAAAAATCAGTGGTGTAAAAATTGCAGATATAAAATCAATATCTAAACAACAATAATTTTCATTTCTCTGTTCCAAAAAGAAACCACCGCCAAAAACAAACGACATGTAGAAAAGTGTTTAACATTTTGCAGCATTGGAATGACAGGGTCGTAAGTCCGCTTTGGTTAGTTTTTGAGAAAATCGCCATTAAAGATTTCAAAAACAGAACTTGCCTTTGCACATATATAGCCTTATACAGTAAAATGAGCCTAAATAGGGGTCAAAGACCCTTGATTCGTTAGAAAGGAGAACAAATACAATATACATCTCTGGTGTGTTTACTAAATGTTTTGAAAACATTGGACTTACGACCCTGTCATTCCAAGGCTGCCATTTGTTTGTGTGCTGGCTATGAATAGACTAAATGCGGGGCTTGTGAATGACAACAGATTTTTTTCAAATAGCCAGGTAATTGTTTGAGACATCGGTGGCCGAGTGGTTAGGCTGCCGGACTACGTATCATGAGATCCCGAGTTCGAATTCTAACAAAGCTGGGTCCGCCGTTGTGTTCCTTGGGATAGACACTTAACACGCATTTTCCCCACTCTACCCAGGTACAAATGGGCACAAGCACTAGCTTGAGAGTAAAAACCTGCGTCAGACAAGCATCCTAGCCAAAAGATGACTAAAGTCACCTGTTCCGCTTCACGCTATAGAAACTGGGATAAGCTCCAGCTCTATGGGCTGTAATGGCCTTGAAGGAATTTTATTTACAGGTAATTGTTTCCTTCATGCGCATTGAAATAAACTAAGGGATTCTCAAACAAAGCTCTTAGAACTGAAGGGTTTTCAAATCAGGACAGTACTGATCTTTTCACATTCGTTGATTCAATCAATCAACCTTAAAACCTCCACTATTTACATATCTGTCTTTCCCTAGGGGTCTTTGTCAAAGAAATGTACTTTGTTCTGAAATTTTGTTCCTCACAAAATCAGTTCTCACCCTAAATTTTGACACAGGTAAATGCCATAAATCAGTTTTTTTCTTTTTTTTCTTCTTTCTCCTTTCCTTCTTCTTATATTCTTTTTTCCTTCACATTCTTTGACTTCGTCGACTTTTTAGTTTTCGTCCTCTTCCTTATCTTCAAAAATAAAAAGATTCAAGAATTGTTTTATAAATAAACTAAATTAGATAGTCCCTTATGATTAGGAGAACTAAAATCTCATCAAATAAATAATTCTTTACCTTCTTCCTCTCTTTTGAATTGTACAAAGCCATTGACACAAAAATAGGTTCAACTTCCATCTCGAGCCTGAAAAAAAGATTAAAAAGAATATAAAAATGGTGAAAAACGGGTGAGATAACAAAAACAAAATTGAAAACCAGTTTTGCAACTCTTACGTCAACTGATGGCTCTCTACACGGGAGTATTAAAATAAAACGATTACAGACATGTTTCATTTGTCTTCCCTTTTTCATCCATTTTACTTTAGATCATATTAGTACTCCATCTAGTTTTTCCTTCATGGTATATTTTGCAGGTCTTCTTTTTCGTCATCAATTTGTCATAATCGTTCGGTCGTTTCTATTTTGAAATGCTTTGATATTGTTTTTGAAGAAAGTATTGAATAAAACAAGGAATCAATATGAAAACAATGAGTAAAACGTTGGTAAATAACAAAAGGTGGTAAACTTACGACAACTGAGAACATCTCACAAGAATTCGGTGACCAAAGTGTTCATCAGGAACGTCAGGTTGACTTCTCCTTTCAATCATTTCCTCCTAGGATGGTAGCAAATTGAAACAAAGATGGAAAGAAAATACTATGAATCGTTATGCTTATACATTAGCTTATTTCTTTTAAAATGATAAAATAAGACATATTAGCCAAAAAGATAATCACTAAAATCATTAAACACATTTAAATTTTACTATTACTTTAAAATCTGCATCATTGTAAAGTCCCAATTTATAAATCCATAACAAGAACACACCTCATTTGCGATGGGATACAAGCTGAAGAGGTTATTGCAGCGGCTCTGGTGACGTAAATTCTCATTATTGCGATCAACGTCATCATGTGATACACGCTCAAAGAAATTTGGCAAGAGAGGATCTGCCTGAGATTGCTTTAGATCAAATATAGAGCTGGCCCAACTTCCCCGTGGTGTATCTGACATGTGAATTGACTGCCTCTTGTTGGTATCCTGCAAAGGTTACAAAGCAAAACATCTTATAATTTCACACACATTTTACTGTTGATCATTAAACAAAACCATTTTTCATTGGCCCTCATCCAATGTGAATTTGTTTGCACCTAAATGTCATTAACACAGTCGCATCAGTGGCTTAGTATAGCTATATGTTTTGGGATCATGAGATCCTAGGTTTGAATGCTAGTAACATGAACTTTGACATGTTCCTTGGGAAAGACACTTAACATGCCGTTCCCCCACTTGACCCAGGTACAAATGGGTACCAGCACCAGCTGGAAGTAACTATTTGTGACAAATTAGTGTCCTGTCCAGCCAGGGTGTAATTATTATCATCTGTTCGCTTCATGCTATAGAAACTGGGATACGCTCTGGCTCTAAGGGCCGCACGGGCCTTGAAGGAAATTTACTTTACTCCATAACATTACTGGTATTGATTAACTTCACATTTCTCTCAGAGAACAAGCAAATTATCTCATAACAAAGGCACCTTAGCCCTCTTTTCCAAAGGAAAATTTCCAATTTAAAAAACAGACAACTGGCGTTGAATAGGAGTGATAGTCCAATGTTTGTCAACCCATCCCTTTCTTTGTATTCCTTAGTTAACCTAAAAAACATAAGAAAAAGAACTGCATTTTTTTAGATGGTTACCTTTTCTTGCTCTGGAACATCATCAACATCAATTTCATATTCATGATGGCACATTTCATCTTCAAAAGACGGTCCTTACTACAAAAACTGGAACTACAGCTTTGAAACCTTAGAGATAATAGGAAAACAACTTTTAAAGAAATTTAGTTTCAAGAATCTCCTGCATTTTTAGTGCAACATGGAAAACACACGACTCAATTAAGACAATATAAATATATTACAGAGGTGCCTACCCTAACTAACACCTTGGAGGAATCTCAGAGCTGAAAAGAGGAATTTAGGACCAAAAAGAGGAATCAATTTTGACATTCTCTTCATGTTTTCTCGTTTTAACATGTCTATCGATATCATTTGATCCACCCAACTGTGTCACAAATTACGCAACGGGCATGACATTCACTAAGTTTTGATTTTACAATGGAAGCCCAAATAGCAGTATATTCATGCCTAAACTTCTGATCAGTTTTAGATCTCTTTGCTGGTGGCGGCATTTTACAGCGCACTCACAACAACCCGTTGGAAGGAAAATGGATCTAAGATAAATAGTCTAAGAAAGCTAGATCTAGTCTAGATCTATCACTTCACTACACTACACACACGAGACATCGATCAAATAGACTAATAACAAGATTTAGATCTAATAAGTTTAATGAAAATCCACAATTACCTTATTAGATTAAATTAATTCCAAGCGAATAAATGTTGAGTTAAGTATCCAGAAACGAGTTTTGAACCAAAATGGCTTTATGAAGTTACGATACATGCGTTAGGTCTTTGAATGGCACAGTGAATGAGGCATGGGAACTGATCCAGCCAATCAGATGTCTCAGACTGTGCGCGCATCGCATTCAGTGTGCAGAGCGGCATTCATTTCGTTCTTTCGTTGACTAAAGGTCTGATAGACAACGATAAGAGCGAAAGTTGAAAATGCGCGGAATCTGATATACGCCCTCGGAATCGCGGGATCATGAGCGATTTCGCGAAATGCGGAATGTTAGGCACCTCTGATATTATCTTTGCAAAAGATTTAGATCAAGGAATGAAGAAATAAAATGCATTTACTTACAATAAGGATGGGCTGAAATTAATATATTTTTTACTTGTTAAATAAAAGGCACATTTTCTATCACGATACTTAGCAACTTTCAGAAACGCATTTGTTTTCACGTCTTCTTAAACATTATTAATAATATTTTTAACCAGATATATGGTGTGTATGCAATATTTCTTTATAGCCTGATCATGAACAAATCACTATTATATAAAATAAATGTGAAATGGGAACAAATATTCATGCTTGACCACACGATCATTTTCTATTAAACATGTTTTGGGGAAATCATCACTAGAAGATAGTGCTTAAATGTACATGCACTATGTACAATACCACTAATTGCACTTACTTCCTTGACACAAGTGTGTAATCAGATGTATATCTAAGAATGCAGTCCTTTACATGTGGATCTTCCTCAGCCCTGGATATAAAAAAATAATAATTAAAAATCAAAACAAAATAAAATCAGATGATGAGAAAGTTCTCTTCACATAGAAATTAAAAATTTTGGATGAGATTTTACATAGACCAAATGTTTATATGAGATCTAAAGTCTAAAACACGAGCTTCTTACATAATTATATAAGAAAAATAACATGAGAATATTAAGAAAATACAGAAAAAAAATTCTGTTTAGCTTGCATAAAAAAAAAAAGTTCACATCCGAAATAATATGTTTTACTTTTGTTACTTTGAGGATCATGTTTCATTTAAATAATATGAAACTTATAAGACTCCTCACAACCCAAATCTTCATAATATCATTAATATTCAAAATTAATCTGATTATAAGAAATTCCTAAACAATACACAAAACATGAAATAGGCTATAAATTCTTATGTTGTAAGGAAACCATCTTTTATCATCTTCATAAACATGAGAAAAAATAATTTGTTTTCTATCAAATAGATAAATAAATAAAATTAATACCTCCCTTGTATCAACTTACTTTTGTTCCGGCTTGCTAGGTTCTACAGTCCGGCAAGTTTTGGTGACATCATCAACTTGTATATCATCTTCAGGAAAAAGGAGGAGATCCCTGTATGGGTCTCGCTCCACATTGCACTGGTTGTGAAGGACATAATCTTCAAAATCCACAGGCTCCACCACGTCACTGAGGGGTACCTGAAACACAATACACATTCCAAATATAGAGAAAACTTATGAGCTAAAAAGGCTGTTTTCTTAAAAACCAATTCTCTAATGCACATATACCATGCGACACAAAACAAAACATCTAAAGAAATGCGAATAGCGTGGCTGCGTTCAGCTCAGAGAGACTGAGATAGAGACACACACAAAGAGATAAAGACGGACAGAGACAGAGAGAGACAGACTGAACCTATCCGTCCATCATATATGGAGTCATCTCAGGGTAACTTAAAAGGAAACGAGATGAACAATAAGTGGAAACAGGAAAGGGAAGAAGTGGAAGCTACCAGCAGCACATGCCAATGACAGCAACAGACAGACGCAGAGAAACAGAGAGGAAAGAAAGCGAGATATAAAGAAAGAGAAGAGAGTGAGGGAGAGGGGGAGGGGGAGGGGGGTATTAAAGTTATAAAGTTTTTAAAAAAAGATGACAACAAATTTACCTGTGTTGGTTGAGTTGAAGCTATTGATATCGATTGCACACTAACACTTCTACTAAGATCTTGACTGGAACACACAGACGATGATACCTGACGTCTCACTTCGGCTGCTCCTTGTCTAAAGTGTCATAGAAAAGGCAATAAAAGAAACATGAATCGTTCTATTCAAATTTACGAGCCTGATCTATACATGATTCAGAAAAACACAATTAAATCCAATGATGAGACTGATCTCATTTAAAGGTTTCGTTTGTATGTGTTAATATTTGTTATGTTTTGCGTTTTGAAAAAATGTGTTTTCTTAACTTATGTGTTAAGGTTTTGTAACGTTTTGAAAAATGGTTTTCATAACCCGACAGTTTGAAAATTTGAAAATTTTCTTGAGTTTTGTAGAGTAGAAAAAAATCCATTCTTTCTATCTTTACCTGATTTAAAGGAAAAAGGGTGGGGAAAAAAGGCAATCATGGTCACCATATTAAAATTCAACCTTTTTTCTCATCGGATGAGAGGTCTTATCTAAAAAGTCCAACTTTTACTAAAAGGAAATCCTGCCAGTACAAATTTAGATCTATACAACACTCAATATGCATGTTAAAAGATCCCAGTTTGAAAATTTGCTGTTTTTTACTTGGCAGTCCTTAAAACTAAAAAAGGTCAGTTAATGTTGACTGACTTGGCAGACTAAACAATCTTTGTCTGATGAAAATTACATTTGAAGAACATAAATCACTTTATGTTGTGAAATTGGACAGCTGAATAGATATATACATCAAAATGATCATAACATTAACTGTTACAACTGGAAAACAAAGCAAGGAAATAACTGAAAATACTTTTTTAACATTTTCTGCCTCACTCAATTGTTTGTTTACACGACAATATATCAAATCAAGGATTAGAATTGAGTGAGAAACATTACATACATTATGTAAAATCTAAGACGAAATATGACAATAAGTGATAACTCCACTAACAAAGACAGAACAAACACGTGACGTTTCGGGTATAACCCTTCGTCAGACAACAAACAAGAAATATCTAGAATCTAGATCTAAGCACTACCTAAGGTATCACACAACGTAGTGTCAGAAGAAAAACAGAAAGGAGGAAGAAATAAATAAAAAGACGGTGATGATAAGAAATGTAAGTAGAAGTGTGATATATAGGAGCAAGAATGGAAGGTTCAGATCTAGAATGAAATAAAAATATGAAAATAAGTAAGTAATGGAAGGTGAGAATGAGATAGAGAGATAGAGAGAAAGAGATAGAGAGAGAGAGAGAGAGAGAGAGAGAGAGAGAGAGAGAGAGAGAGAGAGAGAGAGAGAGAGAGAGAGAGAGAGAGAGAGAGAGAGCGAGAGAAAGAGAGAGAGAAAATAAAGAAAAAGCAGGGAAGAAAGAAAGAGAGAGAGAGGTGTGAGTATGGGAAACAAGAACGAAATAGAGGATATAACTATAAGACTAGATCTGTATCTCACTGGGTCCAGAAAGAAGAAATGATAGAGAATGAATGAAAGGAAGTATCAATCAAGGTAAAAATTTACACTAAAGGTGCGAAATGTATACAAATTACAAATGTATCGATACAATAGAGTAAACGACTTATCTGAAATGCCAATTAGCACTAGCTGATATGCTTTCGAAGCTTCAAAGTCTTATGTGTTTTCTCCTTAGTGATGAAGTTGTGCATATTCCGTAATGATATGAAACCATGTGCAAAGTTGCTTCTGGTAAGTGGTGAACGTGAACAAATGTGCAAAGATGCCTACCATAGATAAGCACACGGGGTATGGACTGCCAGAGGGATCCACTTTGCCCAGGATAGGTGGGGGAGGATATTTTATTTATTTATTTATTCCTCCTTTCTGTTTTTCTTCTGACATCACATTGTTTGATACCTTAGGTAGTACTTAGATCTAGATTTAGATATTTCTCGTTTGTTGTCTGACGAAGGGTTATCCCGAAACGTCACGTGTTAGTTCTGTCTTTATTGATGGAGTTGTCACTTATCATCTTATTTCGCCTTTGACTTCACTCCACTGTGGCTCCTTTGTAAATCTAGTATGATACACTTACATTGAAGTGTGAGCAAGAATAATAAGAACAAAAAGAAAAGTAAATTTTTACATCTAATATAATGTATTGTCACAGTGCCACCACAATTACCAAATAAAAAATTTTAAATATATTTTTTTAGAATTTTGAAAAAAACAAAAAACGTTTAATTTTTTTCAATCTAAATGTAGTGCTATTTTTACAATTTAGTACAAAAAAACAGTAGAATATGCTGTGATCATCTCTTCATTGTTTTAAAAACAATTATTTTATTTTATTAAGGATTTTGGCCATCTTACATTGACATGGGGAGAGTTGGGGGTGTCAGGGATGGTGATAGGATGTTAACATATGTGGCGCGGCGACCAGCTATTTCCGTCCTTCACCAACAAACCATGTGAAGGCTGGCTATATCCGTCTTCCTCCTGTAAACCGCGTCGTGCGAAGGCCGGATATTTCCGTGTGGATCGAGGATGCACCAAAAATGTGTCTATTTTCCTTATATTTCCACTCATTGACTAAAATAATGCTTAAAATTAGCTTTCTGAATGGTCAGCCAATCATAATAGAGAAAACTGATGCTTGCTTCACAGATTAGTGAATTTTGGTAGAGTCCAAGTACATAGGAGGTGTTAGGTTTCAAGGTGCGAAGAATAGACCCTTCTGTTACAGAGAATGAAAGGATTTTATTGACATGAATTGTCTTGACCACCTCTTTAAACACTAAAATGGTATCTTCTGTAAATAGCATGGGGTTTGGGTGTGTTATTGATACTACAAAGAGACAATGTGTTGCAATTTAAACATGATAGTAGAGGAAACATTGTAGGGGCTATTCTTACGCATATTAACCACAGCTGCCAATCGTATTTTGCTCCTTATTTAGCTCCATGCAGGTTAAAATAATGGCAGTGTCCCGACAATAGTACTCCTTTCGGGGAGACTCTTCAGAACTTGGTCTTCACTCTTCTCTACACATGGACTATGGCATGGAGACTAGAGAAAAAGAGAGAGAGAGAGAGAGAGAGAGAGAGAGAGAGAGAGAGAGAGAGAGAGAGAGAGAGAGAGAGAGAGAGAGAGAGAGAGAGAGAGAGAGAGAGAGAGAGAGAAAGAGAGAGAGAGAGAGAGAGAGAGAGAGAGAAGAGAGAGAAAGAGAGAAAGAAAGAAAGAGAGAGAGAAAGAGAGAGAGAGGGAGAGAGAGAGAGAGAGAGAGAGAGAGAGAGAGAGAGAGAGAGAGGGGGGGAGAGAAACGGTATTCGATTTTGCAGTGACAAGTTACCTAGAGAGAGAATTTAGATCTTCTAGAGCAACCCTAGAAAGGAGTTCAGTAGATCTAGATTCTAGATTAGATCTTGTGTTCTTTTCAGTGTTTGTTTTTATTGCTCTCTTACTCTTAGTAGATCTATTCTAGATACATCTATACACTAGATAGACATTTGCAATTGCAACTCTAAATCTCTGACTCTTCTTCATCCAAATCCATGCTGATTTCAGAATTATATTATTCGAATAATTCTCAACATTGGCATTCAAAACAGATAAAAAAAACTATAATCTTAATCATCCGACGATGATGAGCCAAGTATCTTTTGCAACGATCATCAGATATCAACAACAACAACAAAAGTTTTACTTCAAAAGAGGACACAGCAAGTAATGTTAATTGAATTCCTTTATAACATTTGCCCTGTCGTCTATTCATCATTAATAAACACTTACTTGCTCAGCTTCTGAGCAAAGGCTCGTTGTCCGGGGGCAGCCATCTTGTGTTTAGGAAGTCATCTCCACTACTTCCGTAAATTCTGCCCCAGTTCTGGGGCGAGGCAACAACTCGCCGTCAACCAGCAATCCGTAAAATTATTATTTTTATCTTTGCTTTTGGTAAAATATTGTGTTGTGTACAGTTATTGATTGTTGACCAGCGCGCTGAAATTTTATTTCATCATTTAATATATAAACATCAAGAACTATTTACATAAAGATCAAACCCCAAGAAACAAAATAAAATTAAAATACATAAGAGTAATAAAGAATATAAATGCCAATGGAAAGAATAACATAGAGCACTGTGAGTACAGGAAAGCAAACGGACTGTTACCTTTCTTCCAAAGAATTTTTTTTCAGCTGTCCTGAACACATTAAAGAGAAGTGCTACAAGTCTTTGGTAAAACCAATCTTAGATTATATTTGCTGTGTCTGGGACCCACACTCCCAGAAATTGAGAACATGCAAAAGAATGCAGCTTGCTTTGCAACGTATAATTACCCCGGTACCCAAAAAGAAATACAAATACCATTATGACTCAGTTTAAATGGATATCTTTAGAAGAACAAAGAGACAAAAAAAAAGATTAAATAGCTTATCTAAAGCTATAAATGAGCATTTTGTTTTTCTCATTAGATCAACTTAAACTTCATTCAAGAACAAGATCAGATTGGCAAACATTCGTCGTACTCGGTATCATCTTTAAACACTGATTATCACCTGCACTCCCCTTCCCCCAGTACAATGAGACTGCTAAACAAACTGCCAACAGAAATAACACTCGCCATTAGCATTGAAGACTTTATAAAAAGAAAGAAATACATCACTTTACAAGAAACTTTGGATGAACCGTTTGTGGTTACCTTCAAAATCATGCACCGTAATACTCGAGAATTGAGTTACTCGGTAATCATCTATTATTATTATTATTATGAAGAAAAAAACATTAATTTTTAATCTGTATTAGAATTACGGTGGTGATCCACTTGACGGTCTACTGCGATAATCCATTCTACCGTAAATCCCACCAGGATGACCACGGTCTACCGTTGTGTGTCAACCTGTCTATCAGACATTGAATTTGATCAGATGGGTTCAGATGGGGCAAGACGTGACCAGATGGGACGTCGTCTGGGTGCATTTAGATCAGAGTCAGTGAATGACCAGTTGGGCAGTGAGAGGATAGATCAAAGGCGGTGACGATTACAATTGCGTTGTGTTGGTGGGTGGATGCCTTATAAGTAAATGTTTCATGTTAATTGGTTGAACCTTATTCCACTTCAAAATGTATAAAAAGAGAATGAGCAAGTCAATGTTTCATTCACTTGATTTTGAGAAAGGACACGCCCGACATGTTTATTACACTCCTCAATGACATCAAGACCGTTTACTGCAAGTAACAAGTGACAAACGCCAACCACATATACACCAACGGTCCTTTTCAGGACCAAACCATTTTTAGTGTGACCAATGACAGTCGCAAGCCTGTAAGAACCCAGAGGGGAAATGTTTAGTATTCTGGATTGTAGTAGACCATCAAGTGGAACAGAGACAACGCGGTAGATCGTCAAGCGCACCGGCATCCAAATTACACCCCCCCCCCCCCTCAGAAAGGCAAATGACGCCAACGCATGTTATTTTGTTTCATCGTACGCATTTATTTGGAAATCCAATATCATCAATTGTTTCACATTAAAAGCATAGATATACATGACATACATACATGCACACATACATACATACATACATACATACATACATACATACATACATACATACATACATATATATACATACAAACATACGTATGCATGCATTCATACATCTCCTTCTTCTTCCTTCTAAAGCTGTAGCGTCACTCTGAAGACTTCACAGCTTTGCACATTACTTTGTAGAGCTTAACCTTGAAAGCGTTATTAAAAGCATGTGAACTTCTTATGTCAATGGGGATGTTATTCAAGTGTCTCAATGTTGATGGTAGAAATAAGTGTAGGTGTGCGTCTAGTCTTGAGTGTGCAGTCATGAATTTGAATGGTTTTCTTTCATTCGGTTGTATGTTACCGAGGGACAGCTCAGAGAGGTCATATAATCCTTTGAACAAAATATTATTAGTTTAACCTTTTTTATTCTTTCATAAAGAGGCTCTAGTTGTAGATGTGGGCATATTCATGCATGAGAGAAGTTTGCAAGAATTAAAATTATTGAAAAGGGAAAAGGAGGGGGGGGGTATGTACTCTGGTCTCTGTTTTAAAACTTTTCTCCACATCTCCTTGATTCCCTTGTTCACTATTTTCATATGACGTGTTTCATTCTTCTTTATCCTTCGGGTCATAATCCCAATTTGAAGCACTGATGTTGCATCGTTTGGGATATATTATTGTTAAGAGTTGTCTGGGACAGTGATGAACACAAAAAGCAGCCACACTCCTCATCTTTTATTTAAGGGATGTATAACTTCTATTATTTTTTCGTATCATCATCCAGTCACTTCACTTAGATATCACTGTTGCCACAATAATCTGAACCATCCTGCACCTCCTCTCCCATACGAAAGAAAAAAAGAAAAAAAGAAACAGAGTAGCGAAGAACAAATTATGCGAGCTAAAATACGGTGAATATAGCAAGGCTCCGAGCACAAACACAACAGCACGCCCAGACAGCTTGATCAACGAATGTCTTCTTAAAACTGCTAAACTGCATTACGGCAACATGTCTATAATCATTTCGAAGAAATGGTAATGGCAAAGCTTCCTGTGAACCCCTTGACTGGCTAAACAATAAAGTCAGAAGCACTGTACACACACACCTTGTTTATGGTCAGTGTTTGCAATTTTATTGTTATTGCTGGGCCATTCACTCTACTCCCTCATTTGAAATTCTTGATATAGATATTCGTGCAAGTCCAATTTCTGATAAAAAGCAGAAGTACTGAAGATTGAATCGAGATTAAATCTAGATTCTAGATCTATTTAGATCTGGATCTAGATCTAATCTGGTTCTAATCTAATCTTTAAATGTACTCTAGATCTAGATCTAGATCTAGAAATAAATTGTTTTTATTATTTTTCTAGTCTGTGTTTTCATCTCTTTTCTTACTGGATCTAGATCTAGATCTAGATCTAAGTATCTCTAGTCTAGAAGGGAGTGTAGTGCCACTTACTCAAGTTGTCACTAACTATATGTAATAATAAATAATCATAATGTAGAGCTATTCCGACCATTCTTCAGTGCCGCTCCCCCGCTCCGGTAGTCTGTAGTGTAGTGTAAGTGTAAGCTAAAAATAATTTCACCTCTACATACAAGAACGAACCAGCCTTTACAGTGGCCTTGTATTCTTTGTCACTATTGTCAGGCAGTGAATTAAAAATAAGGATCTCTTACAGGCACTGTCGCGCATGACAGCTGTGACTGTGGGGATGAGATGCTTGATGAACCTAACGTTGGGAAGGGGGGGAGGGGCGTACAGCCTTCAGGGATTGTGGAAGATTTTACGAAATGTAGATCTGCTATTATGCAGCATCTAATGAAAGTATTGTATGCAAATTAGTTAACCCTACTGAGTTTCATTTGTTTAGAAATATTGTCGCACATTTAAAGCAAACGAAAATCAGAAACTCTCGATTCACTAATTAGCCCTAGTCGGATGTCACACACTGCCCTTCGTCAGTGACTATTGAACTGGTTGTATTCAAATAAAACACAATTTTATCCCTCTGATGCAAAATTTATCACAAAATCTGTCAGCAATTATATGTAAATGAAGGCATTTGTAACACCTCTACAATTTACTTGATCGATTACAAATTTGACTTTAAGTTGATATAATTCAGTTTTTCCATTAACATTTTTATTTAGGCTGAGTAACGAAAAGTCAATAAAATGGCGTTTGCTGTTGCCAAAGCAAAGCAAGAAAAGCAGCAGTCTGTGCCCCAGGAACAGGTCAAACTGTTCATCACTTCATATAGTGATGATTTTTCGACTGAAAGGAATTTGATCAGTACAGAGGTGACCTTCTTGTTGATTTCTTTTATTAAATACTCATCTAATTGTTACTAGGGAAACTTGTTTTTCTTTTTTAAATTTGATATTTAGTCATACTTTACTCTATTTTTATGTTGAGACATTCAGAATTACTATGCCTTTTTATATCAAATTGAAAATTTACTTTAATAGTAGCTTAGACATGAGAGTGAATTTATGGAATGTGCCTTTTGAGGTGTTTTGTCTTTGCTTCTGAGTTTGGTTTTTTCATTTCAGTGTATATATATATTTATAATAAGTAACTCAAAATTTAGTCCTCCTATGTCATGTGAAATTCATTTGGTTACCATGGAAATGGCCACCATCTTGGATTTTGACCCAATTTTCAAACTCGATCTCCTCACTTACTTAATGAATAACATCACTGAAAATCTGTTCAGATAGTTTTTTACTATTGCATATCTAAACAATGACACCAGCAATATATTTTGGATGGTAATTGTTTCATATTATGAATTTTTGGAAATAACATAAATGTAATTATGAAAGGTTCCGCCTACCTGAAGATATGCAAAAAAAGCAGAAAATCAACATTTTGGTCTCAAACTGGCCAGTCCAGGTGTAGCAATATATTCTCGATGCAGTAAAAACACAGTGTTAGAGATAAAATATGCGATCTCTCGGAGAACCTTTGTAAAATAATCATTACCATACACATATTCTTTAGATATTAACTTATTACTGTTAAATTTCCAACTGTAAAAGTTTTCATCTTCTTTTCTGCCGTTGTATTTGTTATAAATTGCATTTTTAAGTTAATGTGAAGAAAAAGGAAACAACTTGCCTTCCCCACACCATGAACATAAGAAAATTATATATTATACAGTTTTAAGAATGCGGCTATTATATCCATAATTGATAAAAGTAAGTAATAGACAATCTTATTTCCATTTGCATGTTTAACACTAAATTAGTAAGATTCTCTGAATTAAGTTAACATAAGAAACTTGGGTTCTGCCTTCTGTAGTTCTCTAACAGAGAAAGGTTGAAAATATCTATACATATGAAAGGTTGCATCACTCTTTTTGCAGAAAACAGTCACACATGAATTAATTCTTAATCCTATTTTTATTCTTTTCAGATTCTTCCAGCCCTGAGGTCATGGTGCTTAGAGAAGAAATTAAGGCTTGTAGAGAACTTTATTAAATGGGTAAGACGTGTTGCTCTCTTTTCTGTTTGTCTCCCTGCACTTGTGATTCTATTTGTTTAAAATTTGAGTATCTACTTAATTTTTTTGGTTTGGATATTGATGCTGCTACTACTATTACTACTACTGCTACTGCTACTACTGAGATGATAATTTTGTCATAAAACTGATAAAAAATATTTTAAACAACCTCTGTCGCCATTTCAGGTAATGTTTGATTTTCAAATTTTAAGATACAGATGGATTTATAGACTACACAAATGCAGGCTCACTGACTGCACATCATTTATCCCCAAACATTCAAAGTCCTTCTCAACTACCTGCGTGCAGTGCATTCAGTACACAAGCCTGTTAGGATTTTTGTACTAACATTCTGACAAGATATTTCTTTACCTATAGCTGGGTATTCATTCACACCAGAGTGAAGTGAGGGAAGTAGAGTGAACATTTTTCCTAAGAGTACAACATTGTGAAAAAACCCACCTGTGCCAGCTGTGGGGTTTGAATCAGTGTTGTCGTGATTACAAGTTCACAAAGCTACGATTCAGCTACAACGCCCCTTAAATACAAGGACCTGTAACATAATTCATTGGATGTTCCTATGGGTAAAAGCTTTGATGAAAGATCAATTTGATCAAGGTAGATTGCTAAGTAGATGGATTACATCTTCTTTCAGACTGAAAAATTCTCTTACATGGTGTTGTTAAATGCATACAGAAAGGTCATGTGATCCCTGGCCTACCCCTTGGCCTACATTGCTATGTGATATAAAGTGAAGGTAATGACATAATATAATATGAAAGCCCCGTAGGAACAAAGATGAGACAAACACAAGGAACAGACAAAAAAATTCTGGCCACCATGGGGATCGAACCTGCGACCTCTGCATCAGCACCCATCGCCTCGCCATGAAAAGAAAGCGTGCTACCAACTGAGCTAACTACGATATAAAGAAGAGCTTCTTTTGAGTCCATTGATTTGATCTCTGTGTAGCATCAGCATTTAATGTATCAGCTCACCCTTTTATCATTGCTGCAAAAATCTTATAGTCATGTATGATTTATCTTTACTTTTAGGAGGACGCCACCCAGATCAAAGAAATGTTGTTGAGCTAGAAAGACTACAAACTAGTATTGAGAACTGTTACTTTTCTTCTGTGATGCCAATTTTTATCAATATCACCAGGTAATTTAACATTACATATGAACATGTGTATTTGAAAGTGCTTTTATATAACTATTAACCCTTTTCTGGGGGATCCTGTATATCTGTGCCAGTCTTGCCTTGCGAAATACATCTTCATTGACGGCAGGTCCTGTCTTACTGAGTCCTTTTAGTTCTCTGGTGAGACAGTGATAGCGACAGATCCCATATAGCTGCATGGGCGACATACTGAGGAATTTTGGAAATGCTTCTATTTTTACCAGTTTAATCTAGAAAATCTGTTTTGTTAGTGTCAGTTTTAACTAATCAATGAAATGAGAGCCTTTTTTAATGACAATACAGGGTAAAAGATTGAAAGGAAACAAAATTACAAGCATGATTCCCACTTTATTTCAAACAGACAAATGATACAAAGAAAATTTACACTTTCAGTTATGTGTCGGGTTGCTTTCAAGATGGAAAATGTAGATATACGTGTTCCAAGTAAAACTTTCTGCAAGAAAATTTGAAACAAGAAAATTTATTTTCCTGAAACTCAGGGCAGGTAAACTTTTTAAAGTTGCTTTCTGACAAACAGATCTAGTGGTCAAGTACGGCAGACTTGTCAGCTAGGTGAGAGAGTTTTCGCTGGCATGCGATACTAGCTCATCAATTTATATTAAGAGAATACTGGCAGGTCAGCCAAAAGAGGATTATACTCTTTTGTTATGGCTGTTTTCTTTTTCTTATTTTTGTTAACTAAAAGACTTCAAAATGTATGTGCTCATTATATTGCA
The DNA here is from genome assembly GCA_037039925.1 of Doris montereyensis. Lineage (NCBI taxonomy): Eukaryota > Metazoa > Mollusca > Gastropoda > Nudibranchia > Dorididae > Doris > Doris montereyensis. The sequence continues at coordinate 82,407 of JAXRKP010001415.1, forward strand.
CTCTAAAAGAAATTTCTTAATTCATCTTTTCTTTTTCTTTAATAATTTATTTGTTTTTGAAAGCTCCTCTTTAGGTTGGGTTCCTATGTGGGGTGAATACCCTGAAGAGGTTGTGGAAGATTACCAGGAAGCATATGGACTGTTGTGTGAGGATCTGGAACTGATGAATGGGGCTTTCAGAGAGGACAATCTCAATTGTAAGTTCAATGTAATTTTAAAAATATTCTTTAATTAGAAACAAACCCTGAGCGAGTATTGCGGAAAAGGGAGTTAAAGGGAAGTTATTTTTAGATAAAAGAAAAAAAAAGCCAGATGACTTCAATATTTTTCATTGTACCCAAAGACACGTCAAATTACATGTTGTACAACTTGTACAACATTTTCTAATTGAAGCATCATTTAAGTTATCTTAACCTGTTTGTAAATGAGGCTTTGAAAAGGGTATGGGGGGGGGGGGGGGAGGAGTTTGCAGTTGGAAACTCTTTTGAGCGGTTTTAGATTTAAACAAATGCAGAAGAATATATTTAAACTGTTATTCTTACAAGCTGAATCTCCGCTCAATGAGCATATTGTTATTAAAGCATGATGATGTAATTGTAAGCATAAAAAAAGCTGACATCCCACTCAATGAGAAGGTTGTCATTCTAATCTGAGCCCAACCTCGGCCAACTAATATTTAGTAGGTCAAGAGCAACTATGGATCTATCTCTTGATCTAGATCTAAATGTAGAGCTAGATCTAAGAGGAAGGATTTTCATAGTCGGGAAACTCTTTAATGTGCGCTAACTAAGAGATCTAGAGACTGACCTGCTGAAAAAAAGAAAGAGAAAAAAGTTACGCTAGATTTAGCTTAAAATTTGAGCATTATCTGTTTCGCGGTGGACTGGCGGCCTAATTTTCACGGACTTTGTGGATTACCAAAAAGTGTAGAGTTTGGCGGCAATTGCAATGGAATTGTGTTTAAAGAAAGGAAATGTTTTTCGAATTAAAAATATGCCTAAAACATGCACAGGTAATACACAAAAGTGTTGTTAAAATTTGAGCATTATCTGTTCAGCGGTTTGAGAGCCTATTCTGGCTGGATGAAAACCATGTCGTAAAGTCTGCAAATATATATATAGATAATGGGTTTTTTTTTTCCTTCACAGCTCTCTTTTTAGTAAGAGATGATTCTTTTCTGCTTCACCTGCCCGAAGACAAAAAAGCACTTTTTGCAAAGGAGAGTTCTGCCTCCATGAAGATAAGTGGAGGACACGACAAAATTTCTCAGAAGTTTTTGGTAAAAAAATGCTATCAATACAATCTTTCAATACAGTTTAATGATGCTTGAATGAGGGCTTGAGCTGTTTGGAATGATGTAGTTTCCACATTGAAATGGATTTTTGAGAAATTTCAGAAATGAGGTTGGATGGGAGAAAATTAATGATTTAACTTATGTTAATCATTTTATACTTATAACTTTTCTAAAAGTAATGAATGCTGCTTAATGATATGAATTTTTTCAGCATATATGAAAGTAATGCATCTGTTACAAAAATGTTCAACCTTTTTATGTAACATGTTTTGTAAATGAAAACGTAATGTATTATAGTAAATTTCAGTTACATATGGTGTAAAAGTTTTTCTATATTTTTGCGAATTGAAACTAAGAGAGGCTTCATTCAATTTTTATTTTAATAAACAAATGTAACATTTATTTACTCATTTGATATTGATTTTTCTGATCTATAAATGTGTATTTACTCTTTTCAGCCTCATCGTATAATGAAATATAATGTTGATTTTTGTGGACTTGATCAAAAACAGAAGCCAGTGTTAAAATTATCTGATGGCTTTAAAAAACAGGTATTGCTAGAATAATGAAAAACAAATATGTCAGTTAATTGTTTTTTATTTGCATAATTTATTTACACGTTAAATTATCATGTGACAGTCATGAGGGTTTTTTTTTCTAAAGAGGGGTGGTGTATTTCTAAGTCAAATGTTTTTTGTGTTTTTCAAAGCTGTATATTAATTGCTTTTTCAGAATGATCATTAATTCATGTCTAAATCTGTATTTCTTTTTGTCTTCTCTAATCTCTAATGTTTATTTTGATATTTCTACTTCATTTGTAAACAATAAATCGACATGTAAAAAAACTTGTGATTGATACATGTATTTGATATTCAAACTTAGAAGAATCTTCTGTAAGTTACACTAAAATTTCTCAATCACTTTGCCATTTCAGATTCTTGACTTTATACAGCAGAGAATATCAGCTGATTACTGTGGAGAAGATTTTCCTTTGACGAATTCTTCTGATGAATTTGCTAAAACGGCTCATTCTGAGTTTCTTCAGTCTAAAGGAGCATTTGTATTGGGTCGAGAATCAATTGTTGAAAAAGTAAGTGTGACATTCCACTTCTTCTAATATGCTTAACTCAAATGTCAAAGAAGATATATAGAGCCATAGTGAGATATTGTGGTATTCTTCTTTTTGATTTTATCTGTAATGAAAAATATTCTATAGACTAATCCCTAATACGATATGATATATATTAATACATCTAGTACTTTCATGGATTTCTGGCTATTTAATCACATAATTAATTTTGAATCATTAACAGATTGAGAACTATATTTTACGTGAAGAAAAGGATGTCCCACTTATGTTGCTAGGAGCTTCTGGAACCGGAAAGACATCTATTATGTGTTTAGCAGCCATGAAAATCCTCAACAAACTTGACAGTGGAGAACTGCACTTTTCAGGGTAATATTATTATTATTATTATTATTATTATTATTATTATTATTATTATTATTATTATTATTATGCATTTATAAGGTGTCAAAAAGTAGTACATTTAGTTTGCTTTGTTATTTTTTTCTTTCTTTTCTTTTTTGAACGAGTAAAAGAGGTAAAACATACTTGTACATTTGTTTTTTTGTGCTTTATTAACTTTTTATTTGAATTAATTTGATTGAGACTTTGTATTAATTTTTCTGTGCAATCTTTTCAGAGAACATTCTGGAAAAAGAAGAGTTTTTTATCACTTTGTTGGAGCTATACCAGGGTCAACATCACTTGAACAGATGTTGAAACGATTATTACATGAGACAGGAATGACGAAAAAGGTATTGAAATTTGTAAGCATTTGGCTAAGACGGAATATTGTCAGGGGTTTTGAAGAGAGAAATATTATATAGATGATATAATAATTTTGTATAGCCTTTTTTTCCTTCGTTGTTTTTATGAGTGATGATATAATGAAATATCCTAATAAACGTTCACTTCTGCCATTATTCACATATGTGCAGAAAGTTTTCTCACATAAATTTAGCCAATTTGTTTTTCATTATTTTTGTCTATTGAATCTATTGTCAATGTGCACTTACTTTTTTACTAAGAATTACAGAGTTTGTTATCTTTATATTTCTATGATTTATTGAATAACACATATAAAAGCATAAATTTACAGCTTTGCTTACTTGGGTTCTTTTAATAAGATATCCCTCATGACTGTCACACTGTTGGACTCTTTCATTTTCCCACACCATGCAAAATCATAAATCATAATCTGTTGTTCTATAAACAGAATTCAAGTTGTACCAAAGACTTAGACACAGCTGCTCAGATGTGTTGCAGCATGTTGTCAAATATGAACACGGAGCCGTTGATTATTTTTCTCGACGCTGCTAATCAGGTATTAAAATGTCTGTGTCAAAATTTCTTTTTTCTTTTTTTATACTCGCAAACTTGGATATATTTTGTATACTTTCAAATCATGCCACTCCACCAAAAGCAAATTTGTATAAATTTTTAATATCCACATTATCACATCTGAGAAAGACAAAAAAAGTTGATTATTTTTCCTTTTTTTCATCATTTTGTTTTCTTTTCTTTTACTTAATCTCATCTTCTTCCTACGGATTACACTGGTGAATGTCTTTAAAATACTTAATATTGAATTGTGTGTCTTTTAAAAAAACCAAATGTCTCTGTATGTATTATATTTTTGACATTTGGACTATAGTAAATTTCTCTATATGCAGACAAATCAAGACTCCTAGCCTCTGATTTTGAATTTTATTCTCTTTTACTTTAAGCTAGCTACACATATTTGTTTTTCATGAACAGTGAAAGATGTTTATACTGTTAAGGGTTACATGGTGTTTTCACATTTTGATGCTTACCAACATGTTTTAACACAGATTTAAAGAAATGAATCTTTCCTTCTTGATTTTCAGTTTACCAAAGAATATGGTGCCAGAATTATTAGCTGGATTCCCAGAAAACTCGCACCACAGGTTCGCCTTGTTCTATCTATGGTCACAGACACAGAAGTCCACAAAGCCTTGCTTAGCCGAGAAACAAAACCTATAGAAATATCTGTCTCACCTTTAGACAATTCATCAAAACAAGTAAGTCATTTAAACTCTGTTCTAGACAAGCTTTTTAATTTATTTTTTATTGAAGAGTGTTCCACGGATAGATTGCTGGGAGATTGGTTTGTCTATTTTTCTGCTTCTTAATATGCTTTATTTAAATCTCCAACAAGAGTAAGGAGGGTTAGTATGTTAAGTCATTACAAGTGTTTCATTTATTCAACAATTTATTATTGACTTGTTCTTTTCCTGTGAAGGGCATCATCGAAGAGATTTTTGGTAGAAATGGCCAAGACAAGCTGTCTCCGTTTCAAATGGACCTTTTCTGAAAAAGCCATCATCGGAAAATCCGCTGTGGCTGACCCTTGCTGGTCAAGAAGTGAATTTGGTGAAAGGAACAGAAGCAAAGACTAGAAAAATTGAAAGTTTACCCGATTGCCTTCTCTTGTGAGTGGTTATTTTTATTTTGCAACTGGGGGACTCAGTAGTCTTTATAAACGATCTGAATGTTTTATCTATTTTTTAATGTCAATGTTGATGTTAGCGTACAGGCTGCTTATTGACTTGATTTTAACCAGAAGCTGACTTCAGATATGTTGACTGTTTGATAGTTCATTCGTGTGGCATATTCCCACCACAGTATTGTATGTGATGAATATTGACAAGAAATAGAACTCCAACACTGCAGGAATGGAAGTATGATAAATACAAAGGAATAATCGGGAGGGGGGAAACCCAACTCATTAATGCCAGACATGCTTTAGTTATATACGGTATTCATGTTATGTTCTTTATTGAAGTCACTCATTCCATTTAGGAGAGGCAAATTTTTGACATTTCAGAACATTGTTTCTCAGATTTAACACAAATAATGAAAAGATAAAGTAAGGGAATTTCATTATATTAATATTTGTAGTGACCACTCTGCCATTTTTGTTTTGTTTTGTTCTTTTTGTTCAGTGTCTAAATCTTGTTCTGTAGGAAACATTTATACCAGTTTTTGGTTTATGTTCTGTTCAATAATTCTTTTCTTTTATTTGTAATTTAGGTTGTTTGATGACCTACTGCATCGATTAGAGACTGAAGATGAAGGAGATCTTTTAACTGGGACATTGTGTTTACTAGAAGCATCGGCTGCTGGACTGAATGAGGAAGAACTCAGGCTGCTTCTGGCAGATGACAGTGCTTTGAAACCCCCATCGCCATTCCAGGAAAAGGGTGAGGGATGAATTGTATTTAGTCACATTTCTTGTCTTTTCTCATCAGATATCATTGGTCTTTTTGTCTGTTGGTATTGAGTATGTGCTCTGGAGTAGTTCTCTCTGACTCTGTCAACTTTGTCATATGCTTCTTCTTATCAGAGGGCTTTTGTCATTTGCCTCTTTTTATCGTGTGGACATGGTTGATTAATTTATTTTTTGTATTTTGTGTGTATCAATCACCTTTTAAAACATTTTATCTCTATGTTCATAATATGCAGGCTTTATAAGCTCGTTTTTTTATTCTCAGGACATCATGATATGGTGGACCCACTTTTTCAACAATCATATCTTAAACACCTTAGGAGCTTCATTCAGTTTGTGACCCTTGCATTAACATTAACAAACAATATGAAATTTTGCTAAGTTTTAGAAATTATAATAGTAAAGAAAATGTTAAATGCAATGGGCTGTTTTTGTGAAATGTAAAGAAAAATCCCAACACTATACTTTAAGAGTAATATGTTTATAGTGAGTATTGAACCAGTATTTAAGAAATACATGTACGGATCCTTTTCCTTTATACAATAAAAAAGAAAGATGATGGATTGACAGTCTATTTGCCCACAACTGCAGGCTCACCGACTGCATTTTTATCCCTCATTCATTCAAAGTCCTCCTCACCTCCCTAGGGAGCATATAGTACAGCAGCCTTTTAGGTGCTTCATACTAACAATATCATTGTGTAATAGCTTCCACCCTTCTCTATCTATAAAAAGGACTATTTTATAATCAATTTGTGTGTTTTTGTTCCATGTTAACACAGAGGAAATAGAAGAAAGTGAGAAAAAGAAAACAAAAAAGAGAAGAATGTTTTGTCCGATGAACGTTGGCAACTTTTGTACAAGACTTTGCAGCCTTTTCTCCGTCCTTATGGGGACAGTAAGACAGGAAGGCTTGATTTCTATCACAGAGCTCTCAGTAAAGCAGTTCGTAAAAAGGTAGTCACACTGTACAATGTTTTTTAATTTTATTTGTTAGTTGCTGCTATAGAAGATTAGCTAGGCTATATGATCAATGGAAAATAAAAATAAAAATATTGTTTTGAAAAAGGCAAAAAAGAATGTGAGGTCAAATATTCATGTTTCATCTCATTATTACATGTATATTATAACGTAACATTGAAATATGAAAACTTGGCAATGAAAAATAAGCGTTAGGAACATTGGTACCTTGTTAAAACTTATTATTATGACCAATTATTGAAGAGAAAAACTTTTCTTCTACCAATTTTGCACAACTTTCCTTGGCATGACCGCGTGCAATCTTTGTAGTCATGGAAATGGAAAATAATTGAAACTTCCCATTGTTGATTTTTTAATGATGGATTATAAGGAGAAGAAGAAACTGTTCACTTTGATATATGAAAAAATATCATCCTGTTTAACCAGATATTTTACAGTTACAAGTGACAATGATGCAGCCAAAACACAGAAATCAGGCATCTACTACTTTTGGCACTCAAGACTTGCTGAATTTTTCGATATCGCAAAGATGTTAAACGTATGGGGGAAGAATACCCGCATCATTTGGCTTGCCTAGACGACAAGTTTCACTTAGCTCAGTGCCTGTGTGATTGGAGAGTCTTCGACCAGCTGTATCAAGAAGAATACAGCTCCCAGCTAATGGCTTACTGGAGAAAGGTGATAAGTTATTGATGACTCTCAAAGTCTGTTCTGTGCTGTAAACATATTGGAAAGTGTAAACTATTTCAATATTTTTGTCCGTAGAAACTAAATGAAAAAGTTCGATGAAACAATCTGTGGAATCTTGAAGCCAGTTGAGGAGATGTTTTTTACTTTCCAAATCAAGGGGTAAATGGTTCATGATATGATGAAATGGGAAGATGTATCTGATATAAGAGGAGGCTTGTGAAAGTAATAAAAAAAAATTTGTAGTCTACATCAAATTAATGCAGTGCAGTATACTCAACTCTTATTGTGGCTATTTAGTATACAATCATCACACAAAATTTTTTACTGGTATGATATTAATGTTGATTGCAATGTTTAACGTGTTTGTTTGAATGCATGAGTATTATTCTGCACAATACCTTAAATAGTGTTTTTTTAACTGTACCAGTATTCAGATCATTGATTAATAAAGATTTATTGTCGTTTCTTTTTGTTAATATTAAGAGAGATGAATGATTTTTATCATAGATTGGGCCCATTTCTGAGATGGTATCAAGTTATGAAGCAGCACTGAAAAAATTTGAAGAGGATGATGCTGTGAATGAGGCAGCAGTTTCATTGCGCTATGAAAAAGTGTGCAGGGTCACGTAAGTGTTTCTTTTGATAATTTTAGGACACGCTGGCTTTCGATTTCATAAAGAGCAATAACAAAATTTGTTTGTATATAATATGTTATATTAACAGGGGCATATTTTTTGGCCTTTATCTAGTCCAACGACCAAGGTAAACAATCTTTTGCTGTTATAAATTCCTTGATGTTGTTGACTCACAGTCATCTAAAAAGAGCTGATAAACACCATCATTGATACACATCTATATTCAGAAGGATGAGAATACCTTCATTCTTTTTACTTCAGCTGAACTCAAATCTACGATTGTAACGCCACAAACTCTTGAAGTTTTGTTGTGTACCAAAGAATATGTGAGAAATAGTGTGTTAGTGTTAGTGTTAAAGATTACCTAAGTCTTGCTCTCTGTGGAATACAAGGACACAAACATTCGCAAATTTTGTCAATGCTTGTTACATGCATTTTTGTCAGGTGTTTTTGAAAAAGAGCTTCCCGTCACTTTTGACATTACAGTTGAAGCAAGGTTTTGGGTAATTATAAAATGGAAGGAGTGTACAAATACAATTGATGCTATATTTGATTATAACTACTTGGTATCTGAGTATTCGTTTTTAAACTTTTATTTGGATATTCTTTACAAATTAGTTGACATATTGTATAGGTATCAGAAAAAAGTCAGTCAGTCATGTTTGCTTCTTCATCTCTCAAGGATCCAAGCAGGCAAACATCAGGATGCTCTTGAGCTACTGAAGACGGCAATGAAGATTGAGGAAAAGGAACTTGGTGCTCGGCCGCATAGGATGGTTGAACTCTATGCTCTTATGTCGGAAATTTATGATGAGGTAATATTCATATTGGTTTTAGAGTAGATTGGGACATATATATTTGTTGTCAATTATAGAACAGATGATTTTGTTGTAAAACCTTTAATTGATATTTATGATGTCAAAAATTGTATAATCTTAATACCACTTCTTCTCTTTCCTCTGTAGAAATTGAAACTTAATGATTTTGTATCTCAAGTCAGCTTCCAGACCTGCGCAAAACTATCCACTATGCAAAGAAATCCATACATACTAGAAAAACGTTACCAGGGACATATCACAAGGTAATTATAACAAACAAAACGTTTTGATAATCTCCTTTTAACTTATTTTATCTTAGTATCTTTTGTGATAGGGAACATTGCAGCATTACCCGAAAAGTCATCCTCCAAATTGTTCAGAGGCAGAAGGCTTCTCAACCAAATGTTCTTGGGGGCTCAAGCCTCGGCAGGTTGAAAGGTTTTCTCATGTTTTTTTTTTTTAGTAAAATCTAACCCTTGCCTGGTCCAAGTAAATGGATCGATACCATGTCCCATCGAGACGGACGATAAAAAGGAGGTCTATTGTGCAGATCACAGCACTCTGTGCATGTTAAATTTTCCTAGGTTATTTACAGAGCAGTCCAATCAAAATTAAAATCCTACCAAAACCCCTGAGATCACCTTAGATGTGAATGCAGGTAAGATAAAAAAATTCAGAGGCATATGCCATCTTGTTATATAAAGCCAAGGGAAGGCATTAGTTTAATATTTGAATTCGTTTTATAACAGGAACACAGGAAGGTCATATTTTCTGAAGAATGGGTTGGGGTTTTTTTCTGGGTTTTTTAAAAATTTATAAAAACACCCAACAAAACCTGACTGAATTTGCAATCCATTTGAAAATATGTGGTCCACAGTTCAAATTGGGAGTTTCCCTCATGAGACTTGCTTTTAACATGAAGAGCTGGGACTCATGTGGAGGGGCCCAGAGCTCTCAGGGGGAGAATGCTGTTGAAGAGGGTAACAAGTACATTGATCGAGCTCTCAAGATCTTTCTGGAGGTAAGATCAGCTGTCTCCACTTTAAACATCATCGTTGTCGATGATGTTTCCACAGCTTTATTAAATTGGATTTATACTGTAGTTAAGCATTCAATATATAGAGAGATAATGTCAGAAAACTTGATAAACATTTCACAACTAATTGTACTAAGTTTAGTAATGAATTTGGAAATCGTGATATCACAGTATTATGATTAATGAGGCAGTAATTGTAGTTTGATGATTTTTTTCTTTAATGTCGGCATTTTTTTGCTACGAGAATGCTCTTTGGTTTTTATTATCTAGAGAGAAAAAAAGTTCAATATTTCTTAATTTTCCTCACTTAATACATATAACTATTTCTCTCAGCTGAATGACTTAGGCCATTATGCAGAGGCTCTGATGACTAAAGGAGTGTTGGCTAAGAGAGGCAGCATGGAACAGTTGAAGGTGACAAAAGATGAGAATCATGTATTGAAAGGAAATAAAATAAGATTTATGCATTGAACCTGAAGTATACATTGATCTTGTGAGAAAAGAAAAATGAGAAGATTAAAGAGAGAGAGAGAGAGAGAGAGAGAGAGAGAGAGAGAGAGAGAGAGAGAGAGAGAGAGAGAGAGAGAGAGAGAGAGAGAGAGAGAGAGAGAGAGAGAGAGAGGGAGAGAGGAGGGAGGGAGGGAGGGAGGGAGGGAGGGAGGGGGGGAGGGAGGGAGGGAGGGAGGGAGGAGGGAGGGAGGGAGGGAGAGAGAGAGAGAGAGAGAGGGAGGGAGGGAGAGAGAGAGAGAGAGAGAGAGAGAGAGAGAGAGAGAGAGAGAGAGAGAGAGAGAGAGAGAGAGAGAGAAGGAAGGAGGAGGGAGGAGGGAGTAAAACACAACAGAGGAAGGAAAAAAATGAAGAAGAGGAAACATTGTAATATATGACAGTATTTGCATTGTTGAAATGATTTATTTAAAATAAATTTGTAATGCCTAGGGATGACAGGATTGTGCTTCTAATTCTAATTCTTTTTTTTAAGAGTTACATACACATTTACTATAAAGTGGTCATGGACCAGTTGAACTTGTTTTCAAAATCATTGGCAATCTTGTGAATTTAATGATGAAAGAGGTTGAAAGGGTAAAAATAAAGACATGCCAATATTTCAAAACTGAGCTCTTAAAACTCACCTGCTAGTACTCACTTTGTCACTTCAAGGTCACAACATCTCTTTCATCCTTAAATCGCCTTCATGTGCATTTTGTACCATTGCACTATAAGTATTTATTGTCTACACACTAGAGATCCAAAGATTTACTGATGAAACTCTTACTAGCAGCTCAATGAGGTTGTATGGAGCTAAAAGATAATTAAAAAAAAAACTAACGCTCCTTTTATTAAGTCCTTTCTTTAACATTTGTCATGTCCCTTGCCTTTTAATGTCCGGTTTTATAATTTTGCTAGATGAACTTTTTTCCAATCAACAAGACAATTAATTGAATAAAGATCAGCCCGTGGCATGAAATTAGTCTTCTTTTTCTCTTTTGAATTCTTCCAATGGATAGGCATTATCACTCAGTAACGTTTATTCACAGTTGTACAATCAAGCCATGGAGTTGTGTATGCAAATGTATGGTGAGCTTCACATTCTGACCTCAAGACTTACATCAACATTGGTATTGTCTGAAGATAATAGGGTAATTCATTTTGTAGAATGTTTTCTTTATTCTGCAGTATTATTCATTTGTGTCTAGTATATGCTCAATTGTTTTCTTTTTTCATTTCACTGAAAATTTTTAATCATATGAAAGTTACTATCTCTCAGTGTAACCCGATCCAGGTTTTAACATCACTATATTTGGGTTCACCCAAAATAGCCTGTACGTATAAGACTACCGGGACAATACATAGCACAACTGAACAGATACACACACGCTTACACTCAATGCAACAGGAGTCACCTATGTTGTCTAAGTGAGCAAATAGGGTAAGTTTTCTTGCCCAAGGAAAAAAATGAAATGCCTGCAGTGGGACTTGAACCCTGTACCTCTGGGTTACAGTGCCATGCTTTTTAACCACCCAGCCATCTCGTCCCCTATGCCACCATAAAGGCCTTTGTAAACAAAAAAGAAAAAGAAGCAATGTTTACATAGCATAATGATGCTAATAATAATAATAAAGATATAAAAGTAGATCTTATAAATCTGTACATTCTTAGGTTGTTTTTTGTTGGTTTGTTGCTGATTTTTATGGTCATATTTGACTAGAATATCCTATCTTGTCATGAGTAATTTCCCTTTATGTATTTCTTTCCTCTTTTTTTATCTCCTTTACTTCTTACTTTTTCACATTGATTCACCCTGGAGAGTGAGATCATTACTTATGTTGAATAGGATTAATCCAATACCACAAGTACCTGTCTTGTTAAGTGGTTCCAATTGTAATTTTCAGTGATAAACATAAACTTGTCAATTACAAAACTAGAGGGTTTTGTTTTATTTTAATAGTAAATTCTTATGTTACCAAAAAATATATTTTTCTGATTAAATCACATTGTTAAGATAATGAGTGCTCTTTATGAGGGAGCTTGATGCTAAAGAATTCATGTATCCTTATTTACTATTTCACTGTCTGATTTAATAAATAATCGTCACCTCTTATTCACAGGATTATAAAAAGATCATACCAGTATTTCAAGAAGTGGGCACGTCTTAGTGAGGAAATTATGGCCCTGATCACCCAAAAACTCTCAGAGCTAAAAAAAAGGAGTTTTGAGGGAATCTAGATATCGCAGAATTGCTATCGAACTGGGAGTGTGGGTCGAAGATGAAGATACTATGCATCGTAAGTACCTTTAGCAAAAAAAATAAAAAGCACTATTTATGTAGGATTATGTTGTCTTTTGTTTTTGTAATGTGTTTTTTATTTTTATTTTTTTCCCCTTCTTGAGAGTATTTGTTGAATTTTTTTGTCTGCTACAGTTTCCCTGATTCCGTTTTAGATGTACTCATACTTCATGTCAAAATGATACCACTTTGTGACTATCTTTAGTGTCTGAGAAACCTTACTCAGATTTTTATTTCAAAATGATACCACTTTATGACTATTTTTAGTGTCTGAGAAACCTTACTGCACTTCATTTCAAAATGATACCACTTTGTGTCTAACTTAAAGTGTCTAAGAAACCTTACTCGTACTTAATTTCAAAATGATACCACTTTGTGTCTAACTTAAGTGTCTAAGTGTCTAAGAAACCTTACTCATTCTTAATTTCAAAATGATACCACTTTGTGTCTAACTTAGTGTCTGAGAAACCTTATTTCGTACTTCATTTCAAAATGATACCACTTTGTGTCTAACTTAAGTGTCTGAGAAACCTTACTCGTACTTCATTTCAAAATGACACCACTTTGTGTCTAACTTAAGTGTCTAAGAAACCTTACTCGTACTTCATTTCAAAATGATACCACTTTGTGTCTAACTTAAGTGTCTAAGAAACCTTACTGGTACTTTCATTTCAAAATTATACCACTTTGTGTCTAACTTAAGTGTCTAAGAAACCTTACTCGTACTTCATTTCAAAATGATACCACTTTGTGTCTAACTTAAGTGTCTAAGAAACCTTACTATTTACTTCATTTCAAAATGATACCACTTTGTGTCTAATTTAAGTGTCTAAGAAACCTTACTCTTACTTCATTTCAAAATTATACCACTTTGAAGTGTGAGAAACCTTACTGTACTTCATTTCAAAATGATACCACTTTTGAAGTGTGAGAAACCTTACTCGTACTTCATTTCAAAATGATACCACTTTGTGTCTAACTTTAGTGTCTGAGAGTGAGAAACCTTACTCTTACTTTATTTCAAAAGGATACCATTTTGTGTCTGAGAAACCTTTAGTGTTTGTTTGAATGTTAAAATTGTATTTTTGTGACAATGGGAATGAAAACGTAAAGTGTCAGTGCAACAACGTTTAATCCTTTTCTGCAGCAAATGTTTCATTTTGTACAGATATGGGTAACGGTTATAATGTGCAAGATATCTGAAGACAATTTTTATGCATTAGTAGTTTACTGCTGGTTCACCATTGCCTTTGTGAAAGATGTCAAAGCTGTCGGACATCAATTTGGCTTTTCAGGAAATTCGTTTATCTTTCATTAATCACTGACTTACAAAAATGTCTGGAAGCATGGCGTATGTAGTGTATTGGTAAAATTTGAATATACAGTCAGACACCATCTGAAAACCCCAATGGGTCATTCAAGTTTGAAATATTCTTAACATTTTTCAACCTGATGAGAATAATACAGGGCTGACTCCGGGATTTTGGAAGCAGGACAGAAGAACTAGACAATATTAGATGTTGATTTAATGATGAACTATAAAAAAGTGATGAGTAAAGTGAGAGATTCTTCACTCCCAAGCCACAAAGTGCAGGTTCAGCAATGAAAACTGCTTGAAAATTCACAACTTCCCCATCACATAAATTTTCATGTTCCTTTTATATGACTTGAATAAAATTGATATCTTGTTTTGCTTCAAGGAGTTTTGCTAAAACTGTTGGGTTTTGGGGTTTATTTGGGAATGGGGTATCATTTTTTATTGTCAATTGGAATGAAAGTTTTAAAATTGTTTTCGTGATGGTTATGCTATAGTGAAATAGAAAATAAAAATTACTTAATTTCTCTAAAACAGCTTGGAGTAAAAACTGCGTGAGTAAATACCTTTTGAAAACAAGTAGCTCTAATCAAGAGTGATGTTAATGTTACTAACATGTTTTTGCAGATTTAATTCAATCTTGTACTCAAGACTTTCATTAATTTGAAAGATTAAAAAGAAGCTTAATAATAACAACAATAGTAAACCATCATACATATTCTTTAACACTCGAACTGACCTATATAAATCTCTATTGCGGCCATGTTTATTATGGCAATCAGGGGGTCATATGAATAAGTGAAAAGAGAATCCATAATTATGCCAGAGGTATAGATAAGTTACATTTTCTGAAATCTCATAAGTCAGGGGAGTACTTTTTTATCGGTGACGAGACGATAAGGATGAATTATGATGACCTTGACTTTTTACCGTGGAACTGTGAAGTAGCTTTTATTTTCCATTTTAAACGCCAATAAAAATCTTTAGGCCCTTTTTAGAAACTGTATTTTCATTTTATTGAAATGTACAGGCAATGAGCTTTCAGAAAATGTATAGTTATAAGGATTTATGGCATCAATTGACATTCTTATACATATTCTGCATGCAGAAAAAAGTGTGATTTTTCACTGTGTAAAGAATGAAAACATGTATTTTGGTTACAGAAACAAAAATAATTTAAAAATGATTTATGAACTGACTTTTTAAAGTTATTCTTGTGTGAATGTCATTGGAAAAACTGATATAAGATGAATACTAAATCTAAATGTTGTCTATCAGGCACAGGATTTACTTGCCTCTCCTTAGTGTCATCACTGTTTCTAAATTTCACCTCATCTTCATCACTTGAGCTACTACTGTCATCCCTGATGTGACAATTCCATCCAAATCATCGTCCCTATCACTCTAATCATTAGTAACGATATCAAACAAATGTTTTCTAGAGCTAAAGGGCCTATAAATAGCACCGTTTGATAGTCCTTCACCTGGACTTGACATCGTAAAGTCAACAAAAGGTGAAAATCTAAGCTGAGAAATCTCTATCTTGAAATCTTTTTTCGATTCGCATGGAATTAGCCTGAATTTGGTGTGATAGCAGCTGCAATTTGCATTATCAATCATATCTTCCGGTTTTGGATCGTTCTGTTGGAATACGACTTTTAGTGGGGCTTTAAAGAGACATGATCGATAAAGGCTTAGATGATGATCGGCGCGGATGCCTCAGATCGATCATAACGCGATGGCCGATGATCGGCCATTAGGCAAGTTCTAGGTTAACGTCACTTTCCTTTCATAATTAATGACATTTTGAAAGCTGTAATCATTTTCAAAAGATTGATTTTTGTGTTCAGGATAATGCACATCTCACTTTGTTTTCAGGAGACAGACGATGAGGAAGAAAGATCTGAGTCTAGTGACATGGAGTTGAGCACAACTATGACGACACTGTGAACAACTGTCTCATTGTGAGCCAGGATGAAACTTCATTAGAGCCACTGCTCAGCGGCTCTTCTCAACCTGCTCTTGCTGAGGGAGAGACCCCAAATCAGCCAACACAAGAGCAGGCATCCCCAATGTTCAACATTGTTCCTCTGTTACCAAATTCTTTCATGGCAAATTTCCCCTCCGTCTCCACCAACTGGCCAGTCAAGACAGGCGGGGACTGGTCGTCGTCTTAGGAATCAGCCTCGTGATGCTGCAAGTTACTTACGGTCAAGACTGGAAAGGAACAACGCCTGCATCAGGAGGGGAATGTCTTCCAGCCCTCAACAGAATGCTGCCCAGAGTACTGCACTCTCCATCCAATTTAGAAAATGTGCAACCGCTTCAACCGGCTCCACGTTATCGTCTACTTCAAACAGCAATCAGAGTTCTGGAAATGAAAATTCCAGTGATGTAGCTAGCAGTTTGGGTAACCTCCTACGAGAGTTGAATATGAGTGGCAGTGCTGCTTTCACAGCTAATCCTAGCTTACCTGAGGAGTCGGGTGAACATGCAAGGGCCAAGGTGATCGTCCCCTATTATCAACTGTTTCATTAGAGACTTTTCTTCATGACATCAATCAACACTTTATTAGAGAAGCTTCTAATCTGTTTACCAGGCCAGATGAAGCTGAACCTCTGGGAATAATCCTGACACAAGACGTTTGCAACTGAATCTAGTTTAAATGATGAGAGCAGCATTCAATGAGTTTATTACCATGGAAAGAGCTTCAAATAATGGTGCTGAACAAGAAGAGAATCGATTTGCCACATTTAACACCGAACAGCTCTGATGATAGCCTAGGTCAAATCTTTTCCAATGGTTATTTCCAAGTGATGAGGATGAAAGGAGAGACAATGCAAGAAGGGGAGATTCAGACCATGAAGGTCACTGACAGCGAAACTTTTACGATGATAACTTTGAAGACTATGATGAACATTACATCATTGGTGGTGATAGTCATACGACAGAAGACTGATAGGCGAGGTAGATGTTAATGAAGATGAAATCTTAGCCCTAGAAGTAGAAGGGATAGAGGGTGAAGACAATAGATTGGTAACTGAAACAGTTTCAGATAGCAATTCGAGGGAAAGAGATTCCACAGACAATCGCTATGCTTTTGATTATATTCTTGACAATACCTCAGGAGAGTTACAAGAAGAAAGACTTTTTAGATCGCCGGGCAAGAAGCCCTCCTAGGTGTTAAAATAAATTTGTTTTTCTCTATCCAAATAACATACAGAGAATTGTTGACTTTGTTGATTTTCGACATTGGATGGTATTGTAAATTACTGATCATTAAGTAATATTTTTTTAAAATATTATTAGATAGACGGGTCAGACAATGACAAGAGTAAGGAATGACTTGTTGAGAAGACTTTTTCTTTTTTGTTGAATTTCTTCAGATCTCATGATGCTCATTTATTTCAACCATATCATTATTTTGTATAGTATGTCACTGGTAAGTCATCAATGCTGCTTGTTTTTATCTATTCATTCATTGAGTCTCCACATGGAAAACAATTCATTGAATTAGTTTATTGAGCTCTGCTGAAAGACGAAGCATCGAAATGTTTTGCTCACTGTTACTAAAAAAAAGTTGTTCTTAAATGGAATTTGATATTTTTAAAATCTAAAAATGATGAATTATACTTACACAAACAAGCACATATGGTTTCTGCACCACTTTATTTTTCAAATGGTTACATAGATTTATTATTGCTAATACTAAAAGTTAAAAAAAGAACCCAGAAGAAGAATAAGAAGCCTGTGATATTTTTTTCCATCTTCAAATATATTTGGTAAATTCAGTTTGTCAAATTTATATTCCTTTATTCACTATACGATAGTCACCACTAAAAGTGCAGCAGTAAACATTTGCTTTAGAATATAGTGAAAATTTACAATATGACCAGATAGAAGGTCTCTTCAAATTTTCTGACATAGGGCTGGCAGCTGTCTGTTTATCTTAAGTCCAAGGTTAAGCATTGTGAAATTTTCCTTGACTATGAATCATAGAACTCTCTCTGTCTCCTGAGAGACTTGGAGATTGTTGGCCACCTGAGTATGGGGTGTTGGATTCTTTGATTAGCAGCAGAAAGCATCTTCTGCAATTTGGTTTATGATGAAGCTCGGGTTTATCAATAACTGATCTGCCTTGTAAAACATGCCTCTTGTCTACCAAAGTCCTGGTTGAGAAATATATTTTGTTGTTGTTGCTATTTCATGGCTTGCTTTCCTTGCCTTGCAATGATAAGAAGACTTCTACTTTATTTTGAAAATTAGCATTCTTATTCTTAAATCAGATGAGATTGAAAATTTTGTAGTATGATTTAAATTTCCATTGGAACTGAGAAATGCTATGGCAAGCAGGATGATAAAGATGATTTGCAATACTCTGTCAATACTAAATTTATTTGTTATGGGTTTTATTTTGTTAAGTGAAATCAATTACAAATTGTCTTTTAAAATTGTTTTTATTGATATGTCAAATGGTCTTCTGTCATCACAGATTGATTGTTTGTACTAGATTATATTATGTGTCTTAGAAAATGTACAAAAAGTAGTGGACAATCAGTTGTTAAAGGGAGATTTTAATTTTAGGCTATATGTTGCACTACAAGTATACTACCACTGTCACTGTCAGTAGGGAGAAGATATTCATTTTTTGTTAAATATACAAAGCAACCATCTTTTCAGCACTTCTCTACCTTGTTTCCTTATTTGTTGTAAAAGTTCTAACAAATTGTATAACTTACTTACTATTATATTTATCTAGAAGATCTGCAGAAGAATCTCATCAGTTAACTATGATTGATCTGTAATTTTGTCAGGCTTAAAGTTCAAGTATTCAAAACTTGCTTACAAAGCAAGTCATTTTTGATAGATGTTACATGGGTGAATAAGCTATCTTTACTTACTCAAGGTATACATACTTTAAATTACGATTTTGACTTTAAATGGTTTGAATTCTTTTCCCTTGCCATCAGTGATGTCCTGCCCTAAGCATTTACTTTACTATTTACTTGAGATCAGGTTGAAAACTGATATCTATGTGTGATAATAGTGTAATACTGCATTTGCAGTTGACCTTTCGTTTTTTGTTGCATTACTGTTAATATAAATAGATTGCTGGGTTATTTAAAAAAAAGTTTTATCCCCATGCATGACACGACATTTTTTTCCTTGATATAATGATATGATACTAATGATAGGTCTTGAGATCTCGTCTAGCCATGTGGGAATGTGTTTTCCCATAATGCATGTCAAATATTCTTTGGCCATGTGGAAAAAAAAAGCTATACCAGCAGAAATTTAAGATGACCTTACCAAAGCTTCAAGATTAATGAATCTGGAATTAAAACGGAGTAACCAACCAACTAAATCTCCTGCTCAGAGTTAAATTTCATGTCCCTAGAGTGAAGCTTTCTCTAGTGCACATTAGTTGAAGCGCAGTTGACGTTAACATAAATCCAAACAGACACCTCTAAACGTTAAGCATCTTGTTTTTCTGCACTTATTTCATGTGAATTAATTAAAGCACTGTGATTACAGCGAGTGTGAGGGCCGCTTGGACTGCGCTCTTTCTCACCGCTTGTATTATATTATATATACCAACGGCAAATGTTTGTCATATTATCATTGTAATAATAAATAATACTAATGATTGTATCATCAATGAGTAAAGTTTAATTAACTCAATGGGTAGTAGGCCTAGATAAGGATGGGAGGAGGTAATGTCACTTTAGTTGGTGAAATACAAAATGTCTTTATATTATTATTGACCACTCATAAAGGTAGGAATAAGGGGAGTGTGTGTACATATTATTTATATCCTGATTTTTTAGTCCTATATATTCTATAATTTGGGGTTATAAATCTCATCAATTCAGGAAAAGGAGAGGTGTTTGAGTTAGTTTTGATATTTCAATGTTTCCTGATGTATGCAATTTGTTGTAGTATGCCTATGAATTAACTTTGATAGTGTAGACCGAACAACTCTTTGAAGGTACTTCATCATTATGGAATACCAAATAAAATTGATACTCTGATAAGAAACTACTATAATGATGCAGATTACAGGGTAATTAATAAAGGTCAGTTCACAAGAAGCTTTAAAATCCAGATTTGGGTGAAACAAAGATGCTTCTTGTCACCATATCTATTCCCCTTGCTGTAGACTGGAAACTGAAATCCACAACAAAATTCAGAAGAAATAGAATTCAATGGGTCACAGTTGGATGATCTGGACTTCACTGCTGACGTGGTGCTGTTGTCTCTCACACACCAGCAAATGAAAGAAAAGATGCAAGAACTACTCTAGTGAAACATTTGTTTAATATAGGTCTCAAAGTCCACCCTTGGAAGTTGAAAATCTTGAAGATTAATACCAAGTCACGTCAGCAACATAGACGAAACAGGCAGAACAGAGCTGTATGTCACTATTGTCACGAGAAGGATAGGAAATGCCAGAGGAGTATTCAATCAACTTCAAAAAGTATGGGAATCAGGGAACACAAGGACAGCCCCAAAAATTAGAATTTTCAACACAAGTTTCAACTTACTTCAAGAGCATCCTTTTATACGGTTCATAAAACTTGAAACTAACGAAAGAAATGATCAATGAGCTGTCAATCATTTGTCAAGACAAGAACTGCCCAAGATAGATTCTTAAGATCCGCTGGCCTAATACAATAAGAAAAGAAGATGTCTGGGAAAACAACAAAGCAACAGCATTCAAAATTGGAAATCAAAAGAAGAAGATGGAGATGGATCGGGCACACTATGAGGAAGCCAGCAAGTAACATAACATTAACAAGATAAAGCCTAAATGGAACCCACATGGAAAATGAAAAAGAAGTAGCCCAAGATTCACTTGGAGAAGAGATACATGTATCATATTTATATGGACCTGAAAAGGATGGGACATGGTAGTTAGGCAGAGGTGGAGACAATAGTCTAGGAGAGAGAAAGATGGGAGGGTTCTACTTAGTGACCATATCATATAGCCAGAGTGGAACGGCTGATGACGATGCGTATGAATTTTATTTTTTAAAGTGGTTTCATTTGTTTTGGATTATTTGTCTATGTTGCTTTTTAATTTTAGAGTTGTTTTTTTTTTTTGGGGGGGGTGGCATGAGAGAAAATTAGAAATTAATGACAGCACACTTATATTAAGCATTGAATCTTGTGTTGTGATTAGATCTGTTTGAGTTGGAGAGTGGTACAGGTGTATGGTTGACCATGCTTTTGTTAGGTTCATGTTAATCTTCTATTTATTTTGCATGTATTTAGTTTTGGTCATGTAGTTCTTTCTTCTGTTTTTACTTCCCAAAAAAGTGTGTACAGGGCATTATCAAACTCGATCTATTTAATATTTTACCTCATGCAAGTGTAGTACAGTAGTGTCTTACAAGTTACAGGGATGTTAGAAATGATTATGATTTTAGTGTGAGACGTCAGTAAAGAGAAAAAGAGAGGGCAAAGTCAGCTTTGTTTCAAAATGTATTTACATTGGCAGTGGCAGCATAAGACTAAGAGTGACTACTCTCATATGAGCCTTGTACAAAGTAAACAAAGAAACTCACTTGTACTTTACTTGTAGGTGTATATTGTACTAATAACTAGTGAAGACCCAAATTGTTTGCACTCGAACCAGAAGAAGTGAAAAAGTTGTTTCCTTTTTAATTTGATGTACATTGAATTTGAATATGATTTTTTAAAGTTAAGAAGGGGTCAATCAGTTTTTTGTAACTTTGTGGGCCTGTCAAAAGTACTTCTTTTGTTTATTTCTTTGAAATTTGCTCTGTCCGCCATATGCGGGGATCACAGGGTGAATTAATTTTAAGAGGAAATAGCAGGATGAAAGATAAGTGAAACAAGAAAGGACAGGATCTACCAGTTGTGCCCGCCAATCAATAAAACACTAGACTAGAAATAGAAAGATGTTTTATCCAAGTTTATCCTTACTGCTTGACATGTTTTTTGGTGGTATCTAAGGATCGTTTTCCTTTTGTAACTTTGGTTGACCCTTGGCACGATAGCTTTTTTTCTTCTTCATCAGGATAAATGTTTTTAAACACCCAATTAATTAAAGGCAATTCATAACTGATTAAAATTGATATAGGCATTACTGTCTCAATAGTTTTATCACTCAGGTGTACTTTTATAATATACAGTAGTCGCTGGATAAATGCACGCTAAATAAAGCACTCTGCAGAAATACATGCCTACATCTGCTGATCAATTTTTTTCTAAATAAGTGTGTAGACACAGTCAACATGCAAGTGTGTAGACACAGTCAACATGCAAGTGTGTAGACACAGTCAACATTCAATAGACACAATCAACATGCAAGTGTGTAGACACAGTCAACATGCAAGTGTGTAGACACAGTCAACATGCAAGTGCGTAGACACAGACGACATGCATAAAGACATGTTTTTTCTGCATGAAACTTCATACCTATTAATTATTGGCCTCAAAGGGGCCTTTTGTTGTTTAGTCAGTGATATTTTTGTCAGATACTAGTACGAGAATAGATAACACACTGTAGCGAACAACCTGAGCTACTACTAGGACTAATGTGCTACCAGTAGTCTTCTTCGGTGCAGTCATTGTCATATCTAGCTTCGTTAAATTAGTTGTCTATCTGAGCACTACCAAGATGAAGGGTTTCAGACAGTTTTATGTCATGTCTAGCCTACATTCTCTATCCCGCTTGTTACGAGTCTGGGATTTCCCGACGATCTTAGGCTAGACTGGCTGTCTAGATTTTATGCTGTGGATCGCAAATTTATCAATCTATACTCAAATACGTCTCAATGCATATGATTGAGACAATAGACGACTATATGATTGGTTGCTGCAATAAAAGAACACATGTTGTAAAGGACAGGTGATAAACATACGCAGCCTAGCTAAAGTAAGGGTGTGAGGATAGGGCTAATGGCCAAATGCTTTAGTCATTGGCTCTGAAGTCTCATTGTGTGTATGCGTGTGATTATACAGGGACAAAATCAATATAATTGCATGACACCTTTTGTCTATAGACCTTCTGCACATAACATATGAGTTATCTCCTATTGAGCTCTCATAAATGCATGGTATGCATAAAAGCACGGGTTCTTCCGGCGCCCAAAAGGGCGTGCGCTCATCCAGCTACTACTGTAGAGTACATAATTCTTAGTTGGATATTTTCTGTTCGGGCCAAAGGCTCCGTTTGCCAGGCCACTAAGAGTAACCATTTTTTGCATGTGTAGATTCTAAATGGTCCCAAGATTGTTTTTCATTTGTAGAAATTTTCTACCAGAAGTGACGTTTAATTATTGAAGATTTCAATGTTTTGATATCTTTGATTGAGTAGAATGTTTATTCATTCGCCTACGCCGCAATTTTGAACAGGTTTTATAGTTAAAGGTTTGAATAGTACCGCACCTGTAGTGTCAACCAGGGTGTACCATGCTTCTTAATATTATATATATATTATAACTGACCTTGATTTTCAATTTGTGCATCTGATAGTCTTCTCTGTAAAGACCATACTGCAATTTTGTCATTTGGTACAATTTAAAACAATTCTGTTCTTTATTAATATAGTAGAAGCAGTCTAAGAGAACATGCCGCCTAACAGCATAGTCCACCAACTAACATGTACTCTCAGGAAATAATTTTTCTATACATAGATTGGCCTCTTAACAATACGCTCCAGACCAGCTAACAACACAATTTTTAGCAGACAGGTGTTTTTTTCATATATATATATTTGAAATTGAAGGCTTTTCAATTAAACCAGATGTGTAGATGATCAAGCCACGCCTCTCAGCTGTAATAAATAGGGGCTGACTGATAGCAAACTCGTTCTACCCGCCAGACGGCAAGGTGCTCTTCATGCACCTGGACCAAGCAAGCAATGGCATTAGCAATTCAGTACAGCTTCAAACTGACTGACAAACTCTTTTCTCTACCTGTAGTTGGGTACTCATTCACATGAGTAGAGTGAGTGAGGAAAGCAGAGCAAAGTGTATTTCCTAAGAGTGCAATGTCAGGAAAACAAACCCGCCTGGGCCAGCCAAAGGTATTAAATGAGTATCACAAGACAAAGGTTTCGCTACAATGCCACACTTTAAAAGCAAAAATGAAACTTAGGACAGGCGTCAGTTTACATTACATCTTAAGAGGGGAAAAAAACCTTTATATTTATATTTTGTTTCTTTGTTTAAATGTTTCTGACAGACACATCATTTGAGGAAAAAAACTTTATATTTTTATTTTATTTCTTTGTTTAAGTGTTCAGAAAATGTGTATTTATATTTTGCAGCCTTATAATATCAGTTGTCATTCACGCTCAACAAAATACAAGATCCATTGATTTAATGCAGAATGACTACATGTATCACTATCATCATTAGTCCCTATAATTTTTTTTTACATATCTATGACATAAACTTACATAATCACTTCAAGACATGTTGATATTTTTGTGTGTTTGAGTGTGAGCCCTTTTTAAGATGTCTTTGAACAAACCCCTACCACCATGCTCTGTCCATACTTGATGATGTGAAATATAAACCTCGAGCAATTCAAATCTGTTAGTGTGCCATTTCATTAGTATTACTATTAAAGAAGTCTTTCACACATCTCTAAAATATTCAGTCTTTTTTATTTTGAATTTACACCATAACATGTACCGTATGTATGTATGTATTGGATAGTGAGTGACAAGTAAATGTGTCCAGTGTGTGATGTTACTACAGTAGTCTCCGCCAAAATCTGCGGTCCATGGATGACAAAAATCATGCATTTTGGCTGAGTCAAGGGCCACAACCCAATCCACTACATGTATAAATTGCTATTCTTGTTTGGACATGAACATCGTTGACGGCTGTGTGAATAGAATGCTTGTACTTGTACATGTATAATTAGTAAAAAAAATTAGTACAGAGAGTGACAAGTCATAAGTTAATACTGAGCAGATCAGAGAATTTAATTATTTTTTTTTAGTAGGGGTTGAATTTTTTTACATTTGAAGACCAAAGGGGAGAAACAATCATATTCATAAAATGATATCATGGTGATTCCATGTAATAGAAGTTTGTTTGTTTAATTGAAATTTGCCCGTCCACCATATGCGACGATCTCAGGGTGGATTAAGAGGAAACAGCATGATGAAAGAGAAGTGAAAGAAAAGAAGTAGAACCTACCAGCACCGTTTGGCAATTGTCCACTGTAATAGAAGGGTTATTTCAATGTGACCGTATACAGTTAAAAATTTGAGTTGTAACATTGTTTTTGTATCATGTATATAACATTCAGGGGGACTTGGTAGTCCAGAGGCAAGGTGTCGGCCTCTCAACCAAAGGGAGGAACTTCGAGCCCTCACCATCAGTTGAACATTTTTTTCGGGTGTCTATCTGTAAAATCTACCCACTCCCCCCCCCTCCTGTCCAGGTAGCTGGATCGACACTTAGTCACATCGGAGACGGACGATAAAAAGGTTCCTGTGTGCAGATCACAACACTGTGCATGGTAAAGATCCCTTGGCTGTTTACAGGGCAGTCCGGGCGAGATTTTAGAAAATCTACCAAAAGCCCAGAGATCACCTTAGTTGTGGATATGGGTAAATTAAAAATCTAATCAATGTAACATTCCTCCTTTGTGGTCTTCAATTTCAAATATCACCCCTGGAGGAATAAGGAGGTAACATTTAGACTTGATTTTTAAGTGAATGTGGTTGTGTTTAGCTACATTTTAAAAATATTTTGAATTTTGAGTTCTTTCTCACTTTTATGTAAGTCAATTGAATTTAATGTTTGTAGCTTTAAATTCAAATCATCAAACTTGGTCTTCATTTGTACATCCATTACAACCCAGTAATACTAATAAGGAGACAAACATAATTTGTATGGTTATGTTTCATTTAAATTTGTTCCCACCATACAATCAAAGTTTCCAATGAAATAACTCAACAATACAATTATGACATAGTAATTATGAATAAATGTGTTTTTTTATTTATTACAATGATGAAGGCCAATAACATGGATTGAAGAAAATAAAAAATGGAGATGACGTAAAAGTACAAACAATACTTTTTTTTAACCTCAGGCATCAATCTGAACACCCATACGTAGAAATTATATGCTATAACTTCATGATATGCTGCTCTAAGCTACACCCACATGCATGCTGAATATGATTTAGAAAACAAGATACAAAAAAAAAGAAAGAAAAAGAAACCAACTTCAATATAAGAAGAAAAAACTCTCAAAAGTATTATTTGTATTACATTAATTACAGTAGTCACTGGATAAACACACCCACCTTGGGAGCAGGAAAAAATGTACCGTGTGTTTTAATAAGTGTTTATGAGAACACTGTGTGTTATTAAATAGTAAAATTTTGGTTAGCAGATGTAGGCGCGTGTTTATGCAGAGTGTTTTATCCAGCGACTTACTGTACTATCTTTTCTGATTGAAAGATAAAAGGATTCTCTTGTATTGCAAAAGAGGTTAAAATAAATAACAAAAATGTATATCTCTCAACATCCATCTTTCATTCTTGATGACAGATCCATTGTTTGTTTGATGACACTTTATGACACACTACCATGGGGGTTGCATCGGTTGTGGATTTTGTAGGTATGACATAACAACAGCAGAAATTGAAAGCCTGCCAAGAATGAAAAAAAGAAATGCACAAATAATATCGAAGAAAGCCTTTTTTTAATATATTATATATATATTAAAGTTATTACTTCTGTCCTAAACGATTTTGAGCACAATTTTATCTGCTATTTATAATTTCTATTTATGATTTGTATAAGATATTGTTTGAGTATGAAAAGAAAAAATTCTACTGCTACATGTACCCCTTGCTAATATTATTATATTACTACATGTACTTGTAGTAGATAGAGAAATAAAAACCCAAAGTCAATTGGATGTACTTACATAAAACTACTCAACATTTGCTTGGTGTCATCTGAAGTTCGGGAGTTGGCAAAGCTAATGAAGGAACAGTACACAGCCACCCATGCACACCACTTGAGCTGAAAACAAAGTACAGACGTACAATATCAATTCCTGAGTTGGTATTTTGATTCTTGATTCAACGGGGCGAATATTTTTCCAATCCTAATGAGGAACAAACATCTACCAATCAGTATACACTTAACACGCCTTAGCTATGTAATTTTCCAGTGATTTTGAATCAATCTCTTTGTTGGCCTAGGTGATAATGTGATATTTTTGTAATATGTATGCATATTATATTATCTCCCATGTATTAAGGAAGAAATGTATATATCTAATCTATATTCTATTTAGACATCTACGCAACGTTAAAATTAATGTTTTACAATGTTATTGTTCTAAACGTTTTGGATATGACTCCCCGTCTCACCTAACTTTATTAAATCAGTATTGAACAGCGCCTTGAGCTAAGAAGGGAAGGAGCTTTAGAAAAACCCTTATTAAGATTCAATTAAAGGTAGATTCAGTGGATGCTACATAAGTCGATGTTCAAGAAACCTATTAAAAAAGATTGACTTATGTGAAAATCGACTTTTTAGCAATTGCTCAGTTACCTCCCTGACAGGATGTTCATCGTAATGGTCTTGGGTATTACTATTATTACTAATTACTGACTGCTGACGTGTGCCCACATGCATGTGTTATTGTTTTTGTGTATTTGTCTTGCTGAGTGAAAGAGATAAGTCAGAGGCAAAGATGGAGTAGTATTAGTAAGACTAGTAAGAGTATGACCACGCATACGATTAGATCTCTGGCTTCAGTTTTAAACCAATCACCTACTCATATTAATAATATTAATGCCGATGGCCGGTACACAATGATTTGGTAAGAATAAAATCCTTGGCAGCTCCACATTCTCTCTATCCCCCCTCCATACACACAGCTGCAAAGTGTAAGTACATGTAGTACAAGTTGCATTATCTCAACATCATACAATGCGTTACGTACTGTATTACACATTACACAGTGTGTTGAACACAGAAGGAGGCATAATATTCTCACCTTTCCCTCTCCCCTCAGTCGCAATAGTCACATCTCAACGCTGACAAGTGACAATATGATGTAGACCCAAGCGGCATAATGTCATTAAAAAAAAAGTTATAATGGTGGCCGCCACCCACCTGCCCCCGCTTTCACTCTGACCGGTACAGTGGCAATTGGAAAAAGGAGAGACAAATAACAAGCCATATGGCCAACCATATACATGTATGCCAACACCTGACCGGATTTTATTAACTTGCGCTAATTGAATCTTCAGATGCAGAGTGAGGGCAAGTGGAGAAGCCTTTAATAATCATTAAAACTAATACAGGTAGAT
Organism: Doris montereyensis; assembly: GCA_037039925.1. Taxonomy (NCBI): domain Eukaryota; kingdom Metazoa; phylum Mollusca; class Gastropoda; order Nudibranchia; family Dorididae; genus Doris; species Doris montereyensis. The sequence goes on from JAXRKP010001415.1 coordinate 110,608, forward strand.
TTCTAGATTAACATTGATCGTATTCTCTAGCTGTGCGGTCAACGGCCGTGGATGCCATTGAAATTGAAACATCGACTTATTATGCAATTGTATTTTCATTCATTTTACCGTCTGGAGACCGTAAAAAAAGAATGACTTGAAAGCATGGTACTTAAGTCCATGTCGACTTAAGCAGTTTTTTTATTAACTGAAAAATGTGTGGGAGATGGGACCATCACAAAACATCGACTTAGATAAAAATTGACTTATGCAGCATCCAAAGTAGTATAAAATTAGAGAAATAAAATCTAGGAACGTCTATGAGAAGCAATTTTACCTTCATCATGAGTCCACACATGCTAAATATCATTCCCAATAAATTCATGTAATCAGGGGTAGGATCATCTGATGGACTTCCAGCTGGCTGTGCCTTGTACCTTGAGGAAAGATCAAATTTTGTGTGAGTTCAGAGAGTGTTAATGAAAATATTAATATACTTAAATCATGTTATACCGCCTACTGTTGTGCCAGTGGTAACTTGGCGTTATAAGAAAAACATACTTTTTCAGTATTACAATGAGGGAGATAGTCAATATTTCACTAATCAAGAAGAAAAAACAACGATCAGTGACAATGTAGGCCAACTCCTGCTGCATGTGAAAAAGCTATTACTATTGTAGTATTGTATAGTGATACAATAGTTGCTGGATAAAAGCACACTCTGCATAAACACATGCCTACACCTGCTGACCGAATTTTGTACTATATAATAAAAGTTTTCATAAACACACGGTATGCATAAAAGTATGCTGTTCTTTGCGCCCAAAGGGCGAGAGTTTATCCAGCGACTACTGTAGTAGGATTGCCCTGTCTCTTAAGTAAAATGTTCCTTCAAGGCTGTTACCGCCCATAGAGCCTGAGCTTATTACGGTTTCAATAGCATGAAGCAGAACAGTGATAATAACAATCTCCTGGCCAGGACGCTAGTCTGACGCAAGTTTTTACTCCCAACTTAATGCTTGTACCCATTTTCATCTGGGCAGAGAGGGAAATGCGTGTTATGTGTCTTTCCCAAGAAACACAACCTCAGACTTAGCTTTGGTAGGATTCAAACCCGGGACCTCATGATCTTCAGTCCTGTGGCCTAACTGTGGATCTCTTATGTAGACTAGAAAACAAAAAAAACAAAAAACATCGACTGAAACACCCCCTGAACCACCCGGCCACCAATGCCACTGGGTCGCTTTTTGTAGTGAAGAAAAAAAAAACATTGACAGAAACACCCCTAACTCAAATGGATTAGCCTAGGTTACGACACAGCTGTGAAGCCTGATTCTGGAAGGACTTCCATTGTCGGGATACCACCCAAGGGACATAAAGAGGGTTTATTTCATAAAAAGTTGGGGCTTGGTAAAGAAAGTAAAATAAAGAGGTAGTGGGAAGAGCTCCTTCAATATGGGTCAATCAGAGATCGTGTGACACTATAGCGACAACGGATCGGACTGAACATTGATTGATGAACACGAGCAGTTCAAATGTGACAAGGACCGAGACTATCGTAAAACGGACTGAGACTGTAGCATTGGACTATCGAGACATGTTGTTTCCACATTGAAATGTGCTAGAATAATATGTAAAGATGATTTGATAAGTATTATCTTTACTTTATATTGAATTAAAGTCACCAGTGAAAAAAAAACGGTATCCCGATCAAGGAAGTCCTACTCTGATTCTCGCCACTCAACTGGACCTAATCATTCATATTCATAGCAAGGCCAACCCATTGTCAGGATGCCACTCTTCATTCGACTAACCTAGGCCTAGGCAGTGGACAGCAAATGTCAAAAAAAAGGCCACGTATTCTCATTATTATGAAGAGAAAGACTTGTGTCACTTCTGTAAGTATAAGAGTGC